>ML120655.1:10000-39222 GCA_003788595.2 Choiromyces venosus 120613-1
GGATATATAGGGTTTTTTGCTCTGGATCGAGCCAATAGCTTATCCAGCGAAAACCTCTCATACCGATTCTCGAGGAGGCCCTCTTGGGGCACTACTTCTTTCAAAGCAAAAGGCTCGGCTCTATGGCTACCCGTCGGTGCCATAGGCTCACGATATTCGGTCACTAAGGTTTCTTCCCAAATCGTCCCATCACTTATCAGCCATAATATTTAACTGCTAATGTACAAGGTAATAGCTTGCTCAAAACTTAACCAAATTCCTCCGAGTCACTTCCCATGAGTCGCCAAAGGTGCCCTCTCATATATCCTACGGACAGCATCCGGTCGGACGGACGGCGACGACGTATATGGTGTTATGCTGAAGGTGCCATTTATTGTGGCTAAAGTGTCGGGACGCAACTCGACCGAAATACCGTAATGACGCCCGGTCCCTACATGGGGGCTGCCGGGGTATGGTAGAAATAATCCTATGTAAAGGCCGGGTAACTTTGGTCCTTTTTTTCATATGCCTAACACAACTATTGCTCTACCTCCTATTGCTCTACCACCTATTGTCTCTCCACTGCAACCACCACCTCACATACCAGAAGGGATCAATACTGCACTTGCATTATCCAGACCCCATCGAGCAAATGCAGGAAAATTCACTTCCACCCGCTTTCAACATGAAGCATTCCTTGCTACCGTATCCTTGGATACCGATGAGCCTAGCTCATATTCAGAAGCAGTTAACTCGGCAATGGCAACAGAATGGATCATGGCAATTGATGAGGAGCTAAAATCAATTGTCATTAACTATACTTGGGACATAGTGGATCTACCAAGAGGGAGAGCATTGGTAAAATGTAGGTGGGTGTTTAGAGTCAAGTGGGGAGCTGGAGGTGAAATCATAAGATACAAGGCTGGTTTAGTTGCCAAAGGATTTACACAGCGCTATGGCATCGATTACCTAGAGACTTTTGCCCCGGTTGTCAAGCTTACATCCCTCCGCATCATTCTCTGTTTAGCTGCAGCCCGAAACTACGAAATAGATCAGACCGATATTATAGCAGCATACCTACTCGGCAACCTGGAAGAAGAAATATACATGGAAATTCCAGAGGGTTTAGCTGTGGAAAGTGATAGTACTTGTTCGAGGAGAAAGAAAGTATGTAAGCTCTTGAAAGGCTTATATGGACTGAAGCAATCGGGGAGAATTTTGAATCAAGAGTGGGACCAACACTTGGTGGGAAAATGTGGTTTCAGGAGAAGTGTGGAAGATCATGCTGTATATTTGAAGAACTCGGAAGATGGAAAACATAGTTCCTGGGTACTCATTTGGGTAGATGATGTTCTTTGGATTGGACCCCGGTTTATGGTGGATGAAGCAAAAGCATTGCTGGCAGAACAGTTCCCAATCACAGACCTAGGAAACGCGCACTTCTTCCTTGGAATTGAGATTACTCGAGAGCCTGGGCAAGTTATGCTAAATCAAGCAGCTTATATTCAGAAAATCCTCAAACGATTCAATCTAGCTAACGCATTCACCGTCTCAACCCCACTAAATCCTGGAACCAAGCTTGAAGCAAATGTTGAACATGACTTGGAGGCAGATGAACAGGAATACCGGAGTATGATCGGAAGCTTGATGTATCTCATGCTATGCACAAGACCCGATATTGCCTATGTAGTTGGAGCCCTAAGTCGATTCAACAGTGCGCCGAAAACCAGTCATATGCTTGCTGCAAAACACCTACTCCGATATGTTAAAAAGACCACTAGTCTTGGATTAAGGCTCGGACCATTCTATGGTACCCCAGACAGCATACAACCAGTACTCTATAGTGATGCTGATTGGGCTGGTGACTTGGACACTCGGAAAAGCACTGGTGGCTATGTGTGTATGATCGAGGATAAGGAGGGATCTATAAAGTCATCAGTATCATGGTCAAGCAAGAGGCAACAAACCGTCGCACTATCATCCACCGAAGCTGAATACATGGCTCTTACGCAAGCTGCAAAAGAAGCCATTTGGGTTTCCCGGTTTATTGCAGAGTTGCAAAATACTGACCCTGCCGAAGATCCAGTTGAAACCCTATCCCAAGACTCTACACAGCCAGCACCCGTTACCAAAATCTATGTTGACAATCAGAGCGCGATTGCTCTTGCTCACAATCCTGAATTTCATGCCTGGACAAAGCATATAGCAATTCAAGAACACTATGTCAGAGAAAAGATATCAACCGGTGAAGTCTCCTTGGAGTACCTTCACACTGGTGATATGATTGCCGATTGTCTGACGAAAAGCCTGAGCCGGGAGAAGGTAGAAAGGTTCCGTGCTGAGATGGGAGTGCGCTGAGTGTGAGTGGGAGCATGAGTGCAAGTGCGAGTATCAGTGGAAGCTGAGTGGGAGTCAAGTTAGGAAGTCACAGTAACGGGAGAAAGAGGAGTGGTGAAAGTTCTTTTTTATTTTTAAATTTTTATTTTCTTATTATTATTATTATTTTTTTTATTTGGGAGATGAGCATGGCTCGCAGAGTGGGAGTGTTGGAATATGCTGCTCGGCATGCTCGAGCATGATGGTTTGCTCTTGGGGTTCATGATCGTTCGTTTGTTCGCCGGGAGCACACTTTGGCTTCGGGCGCAAGCGGCAGTTTAGCTTTCCGGGAAAGCATTAAGGCACCAGGGATGCACCGGGAATGCATCAGGAATGTGTGTGAGTTTGTGCGAGTGGAATGGCCGTAAGGGCAAGCGGGAAAGGTGGACGTATGGAGGCAATAGAGAGCTGGAGTTTGTCTTTCCTTTGTGTTTCCTTTTGTGTTAGCTTTTGTGTTTGCAAAAGGAAGGGGGACACCCCTGAGAGAGAAAGCGTTCAGGAAGAACTGGAGGACATTGTTGTTTTCCTATATCTATCCTGTCATTACCGTTAGTTAGAGGAGTTAGTTGTCGTTGAGTTGAAGAAGAGTTTTTCCCCCTTTTCTTGTGATCGCTTATAGCGTGAATCTTGGCATTTTTCGTTTTGGATTGTTGTCGCTATTCGATCGTTGCGTGTAAAATACTTATGTTGATTCCCGAGAAGAACATCATGAAGATTCAATTACCGAGTTGGCAAGAAAGCAAGACAGAACAAAGACTAGAATGACTGCAGGATACCAACAAGCAAAACCGGGAGACTTAGTTCTCTTGAGAGATTTCCAGCAAGCCAAAGAAAAGGGAAAGAAGTTGGAACCTCGTTGGACTACTCCAAGAGTGTTGGAACGGATCTCAAGGTCTGGTGTTTCTGCCCATGTACACCAACTGCATGACCCACCTGGAATTACCAAACGTTTCCACTTCGACGATCTCCTTGTTTATGTTCCAAGATCAGAAGACTACCCATCCTACAGTCCAGAGGTGTTGGTTACAGGCGGCAAAGGAGCAGTAGAGTATGTTCGAGGAGCTATGTGTTAGGCATATGGAAAAAAGGGCCAAAGTTACCCGGCCTTTACATAAGATTATTTCTACCATACCCCTGCAGCCCCCATGTAGGGACCGGGCGTCATTACGGTATTACGGTCGAGTTGCGTCCCGACACTTTAGCCACAATAAATGGCACCTTCAGCATAACACCATATACGTCGTCGCCGTCCGTCCGACCGGATGCTGTCCGTAGGATATATGAGAGGGCACCTTTGGCGACTCATGGGAAGTGACTCGGAGGAATTTGGTTAAGTTTTGAGCAAGCTATTACCTTGTACATTAGCAGTTAAATATTATGGCTGATAAGTGATGGGACGATTTGGGAAGAAACCTTAGTGACCGAATATCGTGAGCCTATGGCACCGACGGGTAGCCATAGAGCCGAGCCTTTTGCTTTGAAAGAAGTAGTGCCCCAAGAGGGCCTACTCGAGAATCGGTATGAGAGGTTTTCGCTGGATAAGCTATTGGCTCGATCCAGAGCAAAAAACCCTATATATCCGATGGGCCTTGTGATGCATCAATATGCAACACAATGGCCGCGCTCATTCATTAAAGCTGATCACTTTATGTTTTGAGGCAGAACAATTGGTATAGTTGCCATTAGGGCGGCATACTCAAATTAAGTTCATATAGTGGAGAGATCGAAGGCTACCTCCTGGAGGGGTGTTCACACCCCCCAGAGACAATAGGAGTTCGAAGAGATCAAAGCTAAGCAAGGCAAATATTCTCAGGGTCAAAGGTGTTCGCACTTAAGAAATTTAAGAGGTTTTTGACGGAGGTACTTAGATAGTATGGGAGTTGGTTGTAGCCCGCGATAACCCAGACGCGGAATATAAATATCGAGGTACTCCCAGCTATCAGAAACATCAAGCAACGGAGAAGAGATCTTATTAATATATTTATTACCTTACTCTTGAAAAAACTATTATTACACATATCCTTTATAAATACTTCGGGAAATACGAGCCTACCTTAACGATCTTCGTTTTATCCTACTTTACCTTATTTCAAGAAGCTTACGGCCTAGACCTACCGGCTTTATCTACGGTTGGACTACCCCATAACACTATGGGAGATGTGCAGGGAGTTTGGCAGGTGGGCCAAAGGGGATTTGACATATCTGATCTACATTACAGTAGTTGAAAAGATGGAAGCTGGATGATGGCAGTGGGTAGATTGCAGTTTCTGATAGGTTGTCTATAGTGGTTGCTTGGCTTTTGTACTTCAAAATAGTTGTGGATGGGAGAGATTTACACATCTAGGTAGATGTCTTGCAAAATGGGGGTGCATCTGTGGGGATGGAAATCGGTTTAGGGATAGTGGCGGAAAAGTTAGTATTTACTTCATAGACCTAGGAAATTGTAGCTAGGTTTTCATGGATGGGACTGTGTTTAGTGTTAGTGGGTTGTTGTGTGGTGGATGCCTTTATAAGGGACAACCAGTTGTAGTTCTTTTGGAGAGAGAGAGAATGAGAGACAAAGACACGAGACGAGAACACAGACAGCGGAGATAGCATCAACGAACGCGAATTTATTTTTGTTTCCTCTTTCTGACTTTATTTTCTTTTCCTTCTTGAGTGTGATTTCCTTCAACGGAATTGTTTTCCAAGGACGAACATTCAACTTCCAGCTGTGCGAGCGGCGTTTTGCCCACACCTGGTAGTGTTTGCTCACCCTTCGACCGACAATTTCCCTTTCTGTGTTTGTTTCGCCTTAGAGAAGTGAACCTTCTCTATTATTGCAGTTTTACGTCCGGACCGGTTTTGGTTCTTTCAGTACACATGTATTTCTAGTTAGGTAACACAACCGTAGCTAGGAAATACAACAAGACATTCTCTCTTCATTCTCTCTCACCACCACACTTACAGGTTATGAGCCTCTGCACTTTGTACCGACAAAAAAAAAAAAAGAAAAAAAAAAAAGAGAAGAAGCACCTTCAATAAATAGTTTTCAGCAACCTGTGGAATTTGAATCCTTCTCACCCATCATCTTCTTTTATTTTTATTCTTTCCTTTCTTTCCCTTTTATCCTCATTAATACCCCTTTTGTAATGCAAACCAAAAGATCTCGTCTTCCACACTGGTCAATTCTATTTTGCAAAGATGTCGCATGTGATGGATACACATCAGCCTGGACATCTCACATTCTCTCCATTTGGGGATAGCAACTTCGGACCATAGAGACAGCAGATGTCGGATCAGTTGAAGGAGTTCGATTTTTGGTGGATTGTTTCTGGACAAGAAGTCACACTGAAGAAAGACAGCACTGACCCAGCCGAGATTCTGGCTTATGATAAGTGGCTACACTAATGTCTTCATATTACGGTGAAGATCTGGAATGCAATGGAGCCACATATATGTGCTCAGTATACCTCCAACGAGTATGATGAAGATCCTAAGGCACTTTGGGATAGGTTAGCTGAGGGATATAAGAAACCTTTGGGATTAGAGCTGTACTACTTTCGATGATCACTGTTCGATTGTACCCTTGAAGCCCATGGAACGGTAGCAAAATATGTTCATGAGATCGACCAAATCATGGAATGCTTGAGAGAAGTAGAAGAGGTCACCACCATGCTTATAAGCCAGACAGACTGGCTGCT
This sequence comes from Choiromyces venosus 120613-1, assembly GCA_003788595.2. NCBI lineage: Eukaryota > Fungi > Ascomycota > Pezizomycetes > Pezizales > Tuberaceae > Choiromyces > Choiromyces venosus. Next base: position 16,039 of record ML120655.1, read on the forward strand.
TGGGTTTACTGTATAGAATTTCGGTATGGATACAAGATTGGGATAGGTTGGATATCAGACATGGATGATGGAGCAAGTTGGTTGTAGACATGGGTTGGACATACTAGATTCGTATTAGAGCTGTTAGATGCTGGTTGGAAACTTGGGATATCGGTGGATTTCATACAGTTAGTTAGCTCTTTGATTCTTCTTCCCCTTCTCTGTTTTTCGCAGACAGTCTCTATAAGATCCTGTACTTTTCCTTTGTTATTCAATATCCCTGGACTTCCTGTCAATCTTCGTTACACCCTTTGATTATTTTCATTCTTTCTCGTTCTCTTGATTGCATTCTTTATAGACCATTACCAAATCTCTACTCTATTTGCCTGGTCATTCCCACTGTTGCTACCTATTGAAGTGAGCGATCAACGACAATCAACCCCTGAATACTTCGCAAAATGTCCATCCCTGATGCTGTGTTATTTATTAAAAGTGATTCCCCTTCCTCCTTCGCGATTGGCTAAAGCAGCTTCTTCCTGACAATCACTAATCACACTCGACTCTTACCCAAATATCACTTTCGCGGTCCAACCATCACCTCCCAATCCGGATCATGGTCAAAACGGTCATTCAGTCCAGAAATTCAATTCCTCCTCCTACCATCCAATCTCCGGGTGGCCTTGCCGTATTCAGTAATTGCAAAAGTTCACAAGCATATCTTCCCCGGCGCTGACGAACTCAAAAGGATATGCGTTTTCACTCAATCCTAGAATCATGTCGATATATTTGGGTGTCAGAAAAAGGGGATTACTTTTGTCTTCTTAAGTAACCAAACTCGAAACATCCCACCTGGCCGTCTACTTCTTTTAGCACGTCCTGATTTCAATTTACTTTTAGTTTCCAAACTTTTTACATAGCAAGTGCCATGTCTTGACATTCAAGCTACACAGTCACCGTTCGCATGTGTTAATCTACAAGGCACATTTTGCTCTCTTCATCAACGCCAAACTTCTCTCCGATAGGATACCCCTGTCAGCCTTTTCTAAGAAAAGAAAGGTAAGTTTTCCCCTTATCAACATTCTTGGCAGGGCGAATCTGTTGTAGTCCATCAAAAAGGTTTGCTTATCCAAGGAGTTTCCTTAATAGGCTGGGCTATTCAAGAAACATCCTGGGTAGACTGGCCAATAAGGTGATAAGAAAAATTGTTGAGTAGACAGTCCAACCAGGAATTCCTAAATGGGTTAAATCATTATCAAGCACTCGGAATTTGTTTCTAAAAGTTGAAGAAAAAAAAAAAGGTTTAATAAAGTTCCGAATAGAGAGTTGTAAGAAAAAGTGCAAGTGAGTAAGCGATAAAAAATGTACCTCAACTTTCGTCGAGACAATTTAAGATCCCGGGTATTCTGCTACCTTTTACACTAAATATTTCCGACCTCATAGATATCCTTCCATCCCAATCCGTTCCATTCGGCCCGATCTATTACGTCCGTTCCACTTCATTTCGTTCAGTCTAATATATGCCGTTCATTATCAGGAAGCTAAATGATCATGCCTTACAACATCCTTACAACAAAAGTTAACAAAATTAACCGCACAGCAATGAACGGGAAAAACTTTTGGCTGTAACAATGACACTCCCCCACCAACTCCACCATCATGTAACAAAAAAAAATTAAATAAATATAGATACATAATAGAAATTAATATTTGGTATACCATCCATCAGCCTTAATGACTGTTTCTACCCTATCCACCATGGACCCTGTCAGAGAATCAAAAACATTTCAGTCAAGAAGTTTCCAACAATAAGTAATGGCCTCCTCTATGGCTTTTTTGACCTCATTAACAGGACCCTTCATGAGATGGAGGTCAGGGTAATACTTATGAAGCTTATCCTTCACCAGAGACCATATATGTTGAATTGAATTAAGGTCTGGTGAACAGGCATGAATTTCCATGAGGACAATCCCCTGCTTTCTAAGTCATCTCTTGAAGGGCAAGTGAGTCTTAGCATTGTCAATGATAAAAAAGACCTCTTCCTCTCCATGCCCCTTCCTAATATCCTTCCATAGTCCTACAAAGTCATATTGATCATAGACATTAATAATTGACTTTCCAGTGACCCCACCCCCAGCAGAAGTAGGATTAGGAAAAACAGGCAAAAAAAGACCATGACTTTACCAATAAAAACAACCAGTCATCATCAAGCTAACCTTCCTCTCTTCTACCCTAGTATCAGGCTCAATACAATCTTTATTCCACTTCTCTTTTGGGTATTCAAATACTCATTTTCTTCTCTTCCTTCCTCCTCTCTCTACAGTTACCTTATCTCCTGATATCACCTTCCTCCTCTACATCTTCCTGGTCCAATGCCTACGAGCTAATGCCTATTCTAACCTCTTATAAGCTAAATCCTCATCCAAGTAAACTCTTTCTTATGCTAACCACTTTTTAAGATGCTTTTATACAAGTGTTCTCCTCACTGTCATTGTAGAAACCTTGGGAGCAACTTTCTTACCAACCTCAAAATAGGTAGTTGGGTGATTTTTGAGGACTTACTACACCATAGTATTATCCTGTAACTTGGTAGTCTTAGGATGTCTTCCTCTACCCTCTCTCTCCTTGCCCTTTTGATCTCCCCTTGAGATTCAAGTAGTATTTCTAACAGTTATAAGGTAGATGTTAAGGTAGCAGGAAAGTTCACAAAATCCCATTTGAGGCTCAGGTAACCCATATATTTACCCCCCTGGTCAACTCAGTCAGGTGCTGAGAGGGAATAGGTTTGTTGACATGACTGCGAAGAATAAGAGACATAGTATCTTAAATAGAAAGAATTGGGTAAAATGATTTCGTTTTGGTTGAGCTGGAGCAATTTCTTTAAGTGAGGTTGAAAATTTGAGGTGATGTGGAGCATTGTACTGCCGCACATCTTGGGTGTGCGGTTAATTTTGTTAACTAACAATACATCTCACGATATCAATATCAGCAGATACAGCCGAAATCTCCTGGACGGAATTTAAAAACAAAGAAGTTACCATTGTAGCTCCTTTAGCTACAAGCACTGGCACTACGTCAAGGTCGCAGTTATTTGTTGGGGTCCTGCCTCATCAAATTGTCTATCGGATAACAACTAGATGAGGTGAGTGCTGGTAAGACTGCACCAGCACAGAAAAGGAACAAAGTCAAGAGAATAAGAAAGGGATTCAGAACCTTTGTTGACAATTAATATATTCAGTATGCTTCCTCAAATGAGCCCCCCTTGAATTCTTGTTGGAAGTATCACAAAATACGAGCATGAATGGAATTCTGAGGATTTAGACGTTGTCTGTTGTCAAGGAAAATAAAGGGGGAAAAAGCAAGGAAAAGAATAAAGAGGGAAGCCCAAGTGACAGGCTGCAGGAGCAAACATAAGAGAGTTACGAGGACATTTTGTGTTGAACACCGAATCACCATTTCTAACAATTCGTTTCCGAACCACCAAGTTGAGATCCGAGTGCGTTAGCCCATCCAGGAATTCCTGGCTTGACTGTGGACTCAGGAATTTTTCTTATCGCCTTGTCGGCCAGCCTACCTAGGGCGTTTCTTGCTATGATACAACAGTGGTCCCTGGTTCAAGCCCGGGCGAGATTACTTTTGTTCGGCATTCTTGTAGCTCACCCCCCGATGCCTTATTTTTTTGCTGTTGATTTTTGAGGGTTTGAGCTGGCTACTGCTCGTTCTTGATGGAGTATCGGATAGTTCCTCAGGCTACGGGGTAGACAACGTAGATAATCCCAGAAGGGGGAACCCCCGCTCTGGCCTGAGCGAAGGTGAGTTCCTTGACTCCGCTCCCCCCATCCATAATGCCCTTTTTTTTTTTACACCGAAAGTCTGAGTAAAGTACCTCCCAGACCAGAGAGAGGATGATACCGCGAGGAAAAGTGAGTTCAAAATATCTTATCTCAAAGCTTTTTTGATATTCCTAGAATCGCAACCTTCTTACCATAGAGGCATTACATTCCCGCGGCCGATGTTCGTTTTATGCACATCCAATCATACTCCCGTCATCGCATTGTTCCACCGGTTCGTGTGGAGCTTATAAATGATTGTAAAGATAAGACAGGGAGGAGATGGTTCGAAAGATAATCACTACGTGGGAGGCCGTTTGTTATTTCTTCCTTATGTTTGCAGTTGATGATATCTTGTTCAGGAATTTCAACACATTTCTTGCAAAATATTGGGCGGCAGGCTTATCGTTTTGTGAGGAAGCCGTGTGAGTACGTTTGTGATTAGATTGGGAGGTTATTAGTTAATAACGATCTTGTGGTGTGGGGATAAAAGGAGTGAGAGCACAAGATAGGGCGATGGGCGATGGTGTTGGCTTGGAGATATCATGGCCTAATCGTGCCAAGGTTGCGGCGTGTGGCCGCAACCCCCGCATGTTCGCTGGCTCACAACCGGGGGCACTCCTTCAGAGTGCCTGACAGCTCAACGTAACTTCGTGGCTCAACATAACTTTGTGGCTCAACATCACTTTGTGGCTAGTTTCTGTTAAGGCAAATTTAACCAGAGTTTATAATATATGATAATGTTTTAATTGATCTAGATTAAATGCTGTTAACATGAATCATAAACTAATATCTTTAAGTTAATGTCCTATAATAAAGAAAAATTTGCAGAATAAGCTCCAAGTCCTGTTATCATCAACCTCCCACACCAGAGATATCAATTATGCTATAAGCACCACCTTTTATTCTTCCAAGCCAGCAAGTGGAGCCATATGCAGATGTCAAAGTTCATATTCAGGCTGCCCTTGAATCAATACAGTCAACTCAAGAGAAGTATCCCAATATTGCTGCCATTGCTTGCACATATGAAATACCAGTATCGCATCTCTGGAGATGAGTACAAGGTCAACAGTCATGACAATCGAGGCCTGGAGCAAACTATAAGTTGTCTGAATACCAGGAGCTGGTTGTTTGCCAGTACCTAGACTGACTTGATTCTGTGGGCACCAGTGCTTGCCTACCAATGCTGAATAGCTGTGCAAATACAATTCTGCAATATACTCATACTGGTCCTGGACCAGTACCAGTTGTTAGTAATCAGTCGGCTCAATGCTTTCTGTCTCATCATGACAAGTACTTTATTCACAAGTAAAAGACTCTCGATGCAGATTACAAGAATGCTCACTAGCCAGATGATATTTGTGCTTGGTTTGAGAAGTATATCACAGTTTGTGAAAAGTTTAATATTCAGCACTGTGACCAGTACAACTTCAATGAGACTAGCTTTCATATTGGGGTTGGTTGTGATCAATAGATCATTATATGGGAGCCAAGCAAGTATTCTTTCCTTGAAAGTTCAACCAACTGTGAGCTAATCAGTGTGTGTAAAACTATTAGTGGTGATGGAGCTGTTCTTCCACCAACTTGAATGATTATTGTTCTTGCCAGTATTCATAAGGAATTATAGTATACTACAACAAGAATTCCAGGGGACTATCTAGTTGGTACAGTAGAAACAGGCTATAATAATGATAAATTGATGATGAAGTAGCTTGTCCATTTCAATGGGTTTTCAGTCAAATGACAGGATGGCATGCATTGACTCCTACTCCTTGATTGTTTTGGCTCACACTGCACAAAGCAATTTCTTGACTACTATGATGAGTAAAAGATTATTGTGTTTTACCTTCCTTGCCATTCAAGCCATCTTCTTCAACCCTTGGATGTTATCATGTTTCAGTCCTATAAGTATTATCATGCTGAGGGGGTAGATGCCGCTACCCATACTGGCTGTGGAAACTTTGACAAATCCGAATTTTTGGATACTATTGATACCATCAGGCAGCCAACCTTCAAGACCTTGATAATTTGATCAGCCTTCCATGCTACTGACCTGATTCCCTACAATTCTGATATTGTAAAATCCAAATTGTGGGAAGTAGGTGCTACTTCCTCACAAATACCAAATCCTTCTTCTGAATCTTCACATTCCTATAGTATTCCTCTTACTATTGCTAGCCTGAAGACCCAAGGTGAACAATTACTAAATGAGGTCAGGGATCTCTCACCAGACTTTCAATAAAGACTGTATTGCAGGGTAGCCCAACTGTAGATAGTGTTGGTTGGTCTAAGCTATATGCTTCTAGAAGTAAAGTAAGGTAAAGTAGGGTAAAGACAAAGATTGTCAAGGTAGACTTAAAAAGTTGTTTGTGTAATCAATTCTTTCAAGAGTAAAATAATAAATATATTAATAAGATCTCTTCTCCATTGCTTGGTGTTTCGAATAGCTGGGAGTACCTTGATATTCATATTCCGCATCTCCATTATCCTGGGCCACAACCAACTCCCATACTATCTAAGTACCTTCATCAAAAACCTCTTATTTTTCCTGAGTGCAAACACTCCTGACCCTGAGAATATTTGCCCTGCTTAGCTTTGATCTCTTCAAACTCCTATTATTTCTGGGGGTGTGGACACTCCGCTAGTAGGTAGTCTTCGATCTCTCCACCATATGAATTTATATTAAATATGCCACTATAATAGTGACTATACCAATCGTTCTGCCTCAAAACATAAAGTGATCAGCTTTAATGAATGAGCATGGCTATTGCATTGCATATTTATGCACTATAAAGCTCATCAGACATAAAAGGATTTTGGGCTTGGATTGAGCCAATAGCTCACCAGGCCAAAACCTCTCATACTGACTCTCAAGTAGACCCTCTTGGGGTGCTCCTTCTTTCAAAGCAAGAGGCTCGGCTCTATGGCTACTACCCTTTAGTGCCATAGGCTTTCAATATTCAAGTCACTAACAGTTTCTTCCCAAATTGTCCTATTACTTATCAGCCATAATATTTAATGACTAATGTACGAAATAATAGCTTGCTCAAAACTTAACCAAATCTCTTCGAGTCACTTCTCATGGGTCGCCAAAGGTGCCCTCTCATATAACCTATGTACAGCATCAGGTCGAACAGATGGCAACGACGTATATGGTGTTATGCTGAAGGTGTCATATATCATTACGAAAGTGTTGTGACACAACTCGGCTATAATACCATGATGATACCTGGTCCCTATATGGGGGCTACAGGGGTATGGTAGAAATAATCTGGAGTGAAGGCCATGTAATTTTAGCCCTTTTTTCCATATGCCGAATAGACTGATGCTTGTACTACAAGGTGGCCTGACATTGGCACAGTCAGGTGTATTGGCTATGGAATATATAGAACATACTTGAGCAGCTGAGGAAGCAAGAAATACAGGACAGAGAGTACAAGGGAGGAGGCAGGTCCAAAAAGGGGGTGTCTTATATGCCTCTGATGCATATCAAATGGTGAAAAAGAGGGAGGATGCAGAGGTGGAAAAAGGAGAAATACAGTTATGCAGGGCTCAGAATGCAAAAAAAAAGGCAGATCGAGCAGCACTTAAGTCTTTCCAGAATGAGATCAAAGATCAAGCAAAGGCTATACATACTGTACAAGCATATAAAAAGAAAATATCCAAGCTAATAGTTACTGGCATTAAGCAACAAGCAAGGTTATGGAAACTTATGTAAAATAAAAATCTTACTTTAAAATATTATATTACACAAAAAAAGGCTGTGTTGAGCCACAAAGTTACATTGAGCTGTCAGGCACTCTGAAGGAGTGTTCCCAGTTGTGAGCCAGTGAACATGGGGGGGTTGTAGCTACACGCTGCAACCTTGGCATGATTATAGTTTTTGGTGAGGGTGCAGTTGCTATCCATTTTGAAATGCAAAGAAAAGGGGAGAAAAAGCAATTGTCAAAGGTTTGCTCTGCTTTGAGACTGCCAAGATGGTGGGTATGCTACGTTAATGTTGCGTATTGCACAGTATTATAAAAACAATTGATTTTTCATCTCGACAGTGGGAGACCACTGGTGTGAGTTGTTGAGGGTGCTGTCCTCCTGGATTATTGTTAAGGAATATAGGACACTGTAAATACAAGACTGGGACCTAGTTTCCGCGTCACAGAAGAAGTCCACGCAATTTGTCGTAATGTACCCGTAGGCCATCCACGTGTCCGACACCACTACACTAAACTAAACTTAGCCAAAATCTCCCTACAGCATGCTGGAAATGCACTCACGGGAAAACGTTGTCACTCTGGGATTAGTCCTTTCTTATCATCGAAGGAAATGTTTTTCCATCGGAGTATGTTCAGTCGGATTTGGGACAGCAATATTAGCAGATGGAGAAATTGCTTTACCGACGGATAAATTGTTTGTTAGTCTACGGGATCAGGTCAACTACTCTCCTAGGTGTTGCTCCGACTCTGTATTGCATTTCCTTTATATTTCCTTTCTTTCTTCGTTCGTTTCTTGAATAAACTTTCACGTCATTCATTTTCTGTAGCCTTGAATACGATCACTCTTTATCACTCGTTACCTCTAACCCACATCTCCTTACTGTACACGCGGAGCCTCACGGCAGGCCCCCGCATAGTCTCTCTTTATAGCACAAGAATCTTGACAGGGTGAGCCGGGAAGCACACGATCGATCCACTAGTCTGATATGACCTCCGTCGTCCCCTCCCTCCCCCTTCCCCTCCGCCGTCTCATACGTGAACTCGTATCGTGCACTAGCATGCCTAAATGAACAATACACCATTGCTCCCACAACGCTAGAGAACAGCTACAAGTAGAAGAAGTGGCAGAATTTGTTAATTGCTTGCCTGAAGCTCGGCTTGCACCCCTGCGAAGGCTAGTCGGAAACGATAAATCCTCCATCAGTACGGATGGAGGCGACACCAAATTCAATCGTGGGCTGGTCCTGATAGCTTGTTTCAAGCCTACCCATCTTACTCGTATAATATGCTGGTTTCCTGATTTCCGTATTAGTCTATAGGTTGATGTTTCTGGAAGCTCAGTCATTATGCGCATATTCCCTTAAACACAATTACACAGGAGAAGAGACTTACATAAGAAGGATGATATGCTGGCCCTTTCACGGGGTTTGGCCCTTCGCTGTAGGTAATGGTTTACCTAACTACTGGTTAAGCTAATGTAGGTTTGTGTGTCAGATCTAGGGAACATATACCAGCATTTTGGTATAGGCTCTTAATAACCTTTGATAGGCGACCAGATGGCCCGCAAGGTAAGAGCTAATTTGACTAACTGTAATCGCTTGTAGTCCTGAGAAGGGCATTTCCGTATAGGTCATTCGAAATGAAAGCACACGAGGGCCAGAGGGCCTAAAAAATGCAGTTCGTTCCAGCCAATCAGAAGCTTCTTCTGTGGTGAACTCCATAAATTGCTCAAAATTAACTGATATCTGATCTGACCCAGATCCCGCCGTTGCAGGCACCATCACACTTGTATGTGATTTGTCAGATATTCCTGACCGCCAGGTCAAGAGGTTAGGCAACCCAGGCCGAAGCTACCAAATGCCCAGGCTAACCCGCCAGGCCCAGGTAAAACCCGCAGATGCCCAGGGTGAGCTTTTCCCATAGTGCTTATCTTAAATTCGACTGCATAGCCCACAGATACCCAGGTCATCCACGGATATCCAGCGGTAATGAAATCACAATGTATCACTCACATACAAAGCTTTCAGGTAACCGAGGCGGGGCCCGGCTTTGATTTCGAATAGCCGCTTTCCCATATCCCGGCCCGGCCATCCTGGAAAAAGCCTGGGTCAGTCCGGCCGTTCCCGAAGCCGGACGGACTGGCCTCTTGGGATCACTGGCTAACCTGTAGGGTGCAAAGGATAAGTGGCAAAACAGACTGGGAGCCCCCCCTAGTGGCGTGGTAGACTCCCCGCCATAGATTTACTGGACATGTCACAGTCGAGATTTATGGTCTTTCCTATTTATCATCGATTTTCCGTACTAAAATCTGCGCTTTTTGTACTAAAAGGATGCGAAATCGGGATGGATGATGGGATAATACCGTACCCTATAAGCATGCCCGCCCTAGCCTCGCTAGCATACAGCGTGAGGGAGTTTTACAAGACCGGCGGGAAAGAACAAACTTTGCCAATGGAGATGATAGCTCTACTCGCATGAAGCAGTGGAGGAGCAAGTAATGCGATCTTGTGTGATAGTGTGAGCACGACCTCCGAGTACGGCGAGATCATCAACATTCACATCAACAAACCGAGTGATCTATCATGATGGCCTGGTTTGTACTGTCATGCAGTACGAAACTCGTGCATCGGGACGCGAGTTACAATCGAAAAGTCATTGATAGTATCGAGATTGTGTAGATTTTGGAAATGGACCATATGTGAGCTGAGTAGCGTGGAAGACTACATGTGTTAGCGGAGATGTAGACACACGAGGATTCTTCGAGTAGGAGGTACTTCAGAACTTTATTGTAGGTGATTTAGTTTGCGTTGGCAATCTAGGTGTGATGGAATTCTGGTTGGGCGATGGCCGTTTCTTACATAACGCTACCTGGTGTGGAGCCTTGGGGGGGTGAAAGGATAGCGCTTATATATATAGGAGTTTATGGGATGCCTGGGCTTCCGATAATGCATGCCACGAGTTGAACGACATTTAGGATGACATTTAGGATGATATATATTTCGTTGTACAGTACAATTGCCCACTCCCCTCCTGATTCTAATTCTAATTCTATCATTAGGTTCACTGATGAAAATGAGTGCAAGACGTGACTCCGCTTATATACCCGGCTGCGCCCGGTGCGAGTATTAATAATTACAACCAACAACCAACAACCAACATTACCAAATAGGTCCAGATTGTACCAAACTTCAGAAAACATTATCCCCGAACCCTCACTTCTTCACGTTTCGTTGTAATTTCGACCAAATCAAATCGACTATGACTTAATCCCTCTCCCAATGTTCTACAGCCGTTTCCCCGATGTCGCATCACCAATGCCTCTTCACCCGCAAATGCCCATGAACTTCCTCAAGCGATCACTAAGCGATCGCCAATGATTCACATTGTTAACAACTGTTTCTACGTCTATCCTACGCTGGTTTGGTCCAAGAGCTTTCCCGCGCCCCTCCAGTGCACGCCGTAACACCATCTCTGATTCGCCATGTCTCCCCAGGTCTCGCAGTACTGAAGCCAGGTTATTGACACTTCGTAGGGTGTCGGGGTGGTCAGGTCCAAGAACTTTCCCGCGCCCCTCCAGTGCACACCGAAACATGGTCTCTGATTTGCGATGCCTCCCTAGGTCTTGCAGCACTAAAGCCAAGTTATTGACACTTATGAGGGTATCGGGGTGGTCTGGTCCAAGAACCTTCTCATTCCCCTCCACCCCACGCCGAAACATGGTCTCTGACTCGCCATGCCTCCCTAAGTCTTGCAGCACTGAAGCCAAGTTATTGACACTTCCTAGGGTGTCGGGGTGGTCTGGTCCAAGAACGTTCTCGAACCCCTCCAGTGCATGCCGTGACATCGTCTCTGCTTCGCCATGCCTCCCTAGGTCTTGCAGCACGGAAGCCAAGTTACTGGCACTTCGTAGGGTGTTGGGATGTTCTGGTCCGAGAACCTTCTCATTCCCCTCCACTGCACGCCGTAACATGGTCTCTGATTCGCCATGCCTCCCTAGGTCTTACAGCACTAAAGCCAAGTTATTGACACTTCCTAGGGTGTCGGGGTGGTCTGGAGAACCTTCTCACTTCCCTCCAACGCATGCTGAAACATCGTCTCTGCTTTGCCATGCCTCCCTAGGTCTCTCAACACTAAAGCCATGTTATTGACACTTGTAAGGGTACCGGGGTGGTCTGGTCCAAGAACCTTCTCGAACCCCTCCAGTGCATGCCGTGACATCGTCTCTGCTTCGCCATGCCTCCCTAGGTCTTGCAGCACTGAAGCCAAGTTATTGACACTTATGAGGGTATCGGGGTGGTCTGGTCCCAGAACCTTTGCTCCCACCTCAACAGCACACCGTATCATCTTCTCTGATTTGTGGTAGCTTCCTAAATCCCACAGCACCCAACCTAGATCTCTGACACTTCCTAGAGTATCAAGGTGGTCTAACCCGAGAACCTTCTCTCTGCCCTCTAGTGCAAGTCGAAGCATCCTCGCTGATTCGTCATAACGTCCTAGGTTTCCCAGCACCTTAGCAAGATCGTTGACACTTTCTAGAGTCTGTGGCTGGTCTGGCCCAAGAGCCTCCTCGATATCACTGAGTTCGTTGCGAAGCATTTCCTCAGCTTCCATCAGCCATCCCTGGAGCCTCGTCACTCTTGCCAATAGCAGAATCCTAGACCAATATTTGCCATCCAGGTCATATTTCGTATCCGGGTCTCGAAGTGCAATACATTGGCGGGCCTGGATCTCTGCCTCACCATAAAAACCAATATATAAAAAGTACCTGCCCATGCAAAAAATAAGGTCTTCAGCAATTGAATCGGTTGACTCTTTAACCACTGCAAGTGCGTGCGGAATGTATGCAGCGGCAATACCACCATATCGCCACTCCATTTCATCTCGGGGAAACAATCGTGAAACCACTCTTAGTGCAGTGACCTTCCAGTGATCCCGCTCCTTCAGTGATAAGTACGCACGTATAGAAAGTTGGACCAAGCGATGAAGTTCGTAAAACCACTTGCCTTCGCGCTTGATATCCGTAACTAACGAGAACCCCAATAGCTTTCCAATAGCCTCACGGAATTCAATGGAATCATCTATCCCTTCTATGCCACATTCACTCAGTAACGCCTCCGGTATGTTTTGACGATCGAAGAAGGCAATCAACCGGAGAAGACATGCTGCTGTGGGCATCTGTTTTTTTATTCGCTCAAACGTGGTAAAGTACGTGCTTAGTATACTTTCGGTCATATCGGCCTCCCGTTGGATGTCAGAAAACTCCCTCAAAAGTAGCTTTTTCGTTCCTGAATCGTCCATCTGCAAAATAGACCAGTATTCTGAAGGGCATGTCATGGTCTCGGTCATAAAGGCTACTGCACCCACCACAGCAAGTGGTAGGTAATCTAGCGAATCCAGGATCATCGGAACCACTTTTCGTTCCTCATCTTCCAAACTATCCCAATTGCGAAAGCGTTTGGAAAACAACTCTAGTGCTTCTTCCCCTGTCATTTTCTCAACATCGATGACTGTACACTCTTGCCGAGTTGCAACCTTTAGAGATCTGGTCGTAAATATCACAGTTCCCTTAGACCCCTGCAGTACAAACCTTGCAATGGGGCTGTCATTGCTAACAAAGTCTTCGTCGTTGTCGGCATTGTCGATAACCAGGATCCAGTCGCCACTATGTGGACCTTCAAACCATGCCTTCATACTCGACAGGAATCCCTCCTCATTTGTTTCGGCACCAGTGAGAGGAATGTGGACATTCTGTGCAATAGTACTGAATCCTTGACTAAACTTTACTACCCCACTCCTGTTTACCCAGAAAACATCACATCCACTCTCGTGGCCGCACTGATAAATGTATTCGAGGGCAATCTGAGTTTTTCTAAGCGAGGTTAGAGCATCCTCCTAATGGCGAAGTATTAAATACATACCCAGAACCCCCTAATCCATGGAGCGCGACCCGGTTATGATCCTTACTTTTGCAATGCCCCTTTACCGACTCAATGATACTGTCACAGCCCGTAAACTTTCTATTCCTGCTGTAAGGAACTATCCAATAAGGCCTAGATGTCTCTTTCGGTTCTGGTAGCATGCTAGCTCTTTGCTAGAAACCTGAGGAGAAAAGTGATGATACTGCCGTCCCTAGCTCTTAAAGGTCCCCCGTTGTATATGACTCCGAAATTTGTAATATTACCGAAGACGCTATTATTCTCCCTATTTGCACAGAAGCTTCCTTGGATATTGGATTGGATTTCGGTAGTTCTGACAAGATTATTAGATGGATGCTGATCGGTTTGAAAATATGAAAAGGTTGATTCATAGGGATACCCACTGAGCCATCAAAAGTAACGCTATCGTTAACTGGCCGTAAATGTGTCTTTCGCGGGTGTTGGATAAGAACTAGAGGTAGCTAGATTATTTGATGGTGATGGCCTAGCTGTCGCTTATCGTAATAGTTGAGAATTATGCTTTTTCGAGTCCTGAAATAAGTCAACAACACGAGATATGATGGAATGAGACCCAACCTTGAATATTGAGATGAATAAATATCGTATTCCGTGACAGATGTAGGGTAGAATCGCAGCTGGCAGTGCTCTACTAGAATAGGGATCAAGGTACTGCTGTCATGTGTACGAGTGAAAGGGTGTAGCGACGAAAGTTAGAATTTAGAAATAAGAAATCAGGAGCCTTGGCCGTCCGGCTGAAAAAAGGCCCCGAGAGTTATAAAAGTACCGTATTCCCCCTCTTCTGTTTAATGCAAGTTCGGGCAATACAATTGGCTGTGCTGCAGTCGGGATATGGGCGGCTAGCATTTGTGTGGATGTCCCGCTTTACCATTGCATAAGTGACACGAGCAACAACCTTCGCACTGCAATGTAGTCTCCGACCACCGACCGTAGCTGCCATTTTCCATCAACCTATTAGCCGGAATTTCTGAAAACGCAAAATTTGAGCTTTCGAACAATACTAGTACAGTACGGCAATCAAATGCTCTTGTCCAACCACACCCTTGATAGTGACCTTTTCCTATCAGTCCCCGTTCTCTCAACAGGGCACCCTCATATCTTCACGTTGAAACACACACACAGCCTTACGTTAGAGTTGATCCAATAACTATCCTACCTGATGGCGCACAAACAGAGAAAAGAAAGAAAAGAAATACTGGTGGGTCATCCGACTTTCAAGATTGTGCATGGGGGCGCATTCGAAGGATTTCCAATAGCAATTGAGCGATTTGTACTGCCTATTATGTTTGACGAGGCTGGCGCTAAAAATGGCGAACAGAACGGCGTTCAGTAACGCTGCTTACTGTAGTGAAAATGGAATTGCCGCTGATCAGCCAATACAAAGACCGAGATATGCACTCTGGCATTCGATAGGCCGATTGTTCACAACACCACGTTGACCTTGCGAAAACCTCGAGTTCTCGCCCATCGAACCCACCTCTCGTGGGGGCTGAATTTCATTGCCGGAGCCTCTTTGGTACTCCTCCAACTTCTCTCTACCTATATTTCATGCTCCGGCATTTAGACTATATAATCTAGATCAATGTCTCATACAAAGTTCCAACGCTGAGCGAAACTATTCGCCCCCGAAAACCTGACTCTCCATCCCCGATCATGCAGTATACTGGACAACTTCATTGTGTTTCCTTGGCTCTCGGTCCATGGTAGCGAGCTGCGTCTGCACTGTTTCTAGTCTGGTCATTATTACGGTGTGAACTACTCGAGCGTAAATTAAGTATTCGAAATGAGGGTGCGCCAACGATCGCCCCCCATCCAACCATGGTACCTCGCCAACACCACTACTACCTACTACCACAACAACCGATAGAATAAAAAAATTAAATTTGTTTCATACATTCCTTTTTTACCCAGAGATTATCTTGCTGGATAAATATTTTTATTATTTTTCCTAGCAAGAAGTTGTGCTACTTTTCACTGTTGATGGTTGATGATAAGGCAGGATTGTTGATGAGGGGCAGGCGTGGTCGCGAGCATTTGGAGCACCTAACTTGCGCCCGAGTACCGGTATTCAAGTTCGGAATGGGATAATCTGTCCCCTGGCAGCATTGTGCAAATTGTGAGACTTTTATCAAGTCAAAAATAAGCTAACAGTGGACGACTTCCATTATGAGAAAGCATCGATAGCCGAGTCTAATCTGAATTCGCTCCACAACCCGAACATGGACCGAAACCTTGAATCCACTACAACTGACATTTCCGGTGGGCTCCAATCTCGCGTACATCCACATCACTCCTTACCCCCCTGATCTCTCCAGCGCATTCACCTAACCTTTTATCCTTGTCTGATATTTCCCCGATATCTACCCCATCTATGGTATTTCTGTTATAACACGTCTGTTAGTATACCGTATTGTCCAAAAACCCTGCCGTCATGGGCAATCGCTTGACATATCCGTACTGTATTCTATTATCTATTGAAATTAATTTCCCCCGCGTCTTTTGCTGCAGTCAGTTGCGATTAGTATTGATATGCCGAGTTTCACATTATACTATTTCCATGTCACAAACGCCCAAACATGTGTTGTAACTTGGCCCATACGCGAAGTTTGGTTATCCAAGAAGTTTCCTCTACAGGCCAGCCCGCACAAGAAACTTCCAGTGTGGACAAGGCGATAAGGGGATTAGAAAACTTCTTGGAAAGGCGGCCGGTGGTGGAATCCCCGTATGGGTCAAGTCATCATGTTGCACTCGGTTCAACTCCTTGAACAAGTGACTATTAACGCCCTCACACACCTGACGATATTGCGCCCATCGCAAGATTCCTGACCAATAAATCCCTCATCACTGTGAGAAAGTTGCCTTTAGAGGAAAAATAGCTCGCGAGGGTGCAATCTCCTGAGGAGTGAAGGGATTTTGAACATCTCCTAATTTCTCTCTGTTTAAAGCAGTAACACTGCTTCTAGGTGGCGACTTTCCACCTGGTTGCACCGCGCCGGTAATTCTGCAACGTTTGTGATAATAGCCGGTTCCCCTCCTATTTCGCGTCGCTCATAGTCGGTAAAAGCAAGTGTGACGCAAAGAGGAATATATGCTAACTATCTTGACAACGTAGTTAAAAAAATAAAAATAAAAATAAGTTACCTTATTTCAATCAACTTCACAAAATTGGCATTTCTAGCAATATAGTCTAATGATATATATATGAAGAATCATAATCAAAATCTTTGGTAGTGGGTTACTTTTCAGGTCTCGAATTAACGTATTCCACACCATACCGAGCGCCCGGCATAGCGAGCCATTCATCCAAATACTAGCCATTATTTAGATCTCAACTGAGGTTCAACCAATTACTTTGCCCAGACTTGCAGATGGCTCGCTATGGCGTGGAATACGGTAGTGCCAATAACTTTGCAGGAATAATCCCACTTTGAGTTTTGATGTTTTTGATTACTTTCTTTCTCTCCTTCCCAGCCTTGTGAGCATCAATAAAACAGGCCTAAAGTGTTCCTTTTACCTTAATAACTATAACCTGAATATTCCTCCTTACCTTCTTAACAACAATGCTGATTATGTAGAGTTTGATCGAAATAAGGTGACTTATTGATTATTATTATTTTTTACTACGTTGTCAAGATAGTTAGCGTATTCTTCTTTTCGCATCACACTTGCTTTTACCGACTATGAGCGACGCGAAATAAGAGGGGAACCGGCTATCGAATGATTTGAACTTGCCGAACAAGGGGTGGTAAGACAGCGCCAAGATTGATATCACTAGGTCTCCAGTTTAGTGTCTCCCTTAGCCTAGTCCTGTATTAATATCGGCTTTCATAGCCAGAGACCTCAATAAGCCGTCGTTTGTTGACATTTTCTCTTTTTTTTTTGCCGTATGAAGAGGCCTCCACCATGAGCATTGCTTAATTTGAGCTTCAAATTTTATCCTTATTAATCTGTTCAATACTTCATTAACCAACTCTCGGACGTCGCATCACAATGAATCCCGGCGTGGAGGTTGAATAATCACTTGAGATTGCGATGCAAGAAAGTGAACCGCCGGGAAAATCTATTTAACAATGAATCGGAAAGCAACAAAGCTGTGTTCTGCTTGCCACACGATGTTTGACCAACGGAGTGGAATTTCTAATAATTGAAAATCGAGTCCATTGGCACATAGAGGAATTACACCTCATGCAGTTTATTCAAGAAGTTTTTTTTATCAACTTATCACCTAGCCTATACTGGAAGTTTCTTGTACGGGCTGGCCTATAGAGGAAACTTCTCGGATAAGCGGACTTCCTTGATAGACCACAACAAATCGTGCAATATGTTGTGATGTGACAGGGGTTGTCAGGGGCTTCCTGATAACCTCCTGCATGGAGCAGCCTAGACACAGTATCAGGGAGAGGTCTAGACTTAGGTGAGGAGCAGTGTCGAGGAGAAGTCTGGACTTATGCGAGGAGTTGTTAGGAGTGTTTCAGTATAGTGCGAGGAGCGGTATGGATTGGAAGGGATAGAGCCACCCGACTGGTATTTGGTGGCTGGAGTTTTCTGTAGTATATAGCTATCATCCACTTTGGTGATAAGTGGAGGGAAGTTAAGTCAATTAATGGTTAACAATTCTTTCACACCCAAACGAACACAAACTCTTTACAATATTTCCTAACTTTATTATCCTCTCTTTACTTCAGGTTATGAGCCCGGAGGCTTCCTAATAACCCAAGGACTTCCAAACCCGAGCCCGAACCCTCAATATCCACCTTTTACAAAATCACCGAAAAAACCTTCCTCACAACGATCACCTCTTCAGCCTCAATCCATAACATCGCACATAATACAGTCCATCCAATCTACCAAGCTGTTCTAGAGATGCTCAACATCGTGAATCCCACTGTCCCTACGGTCAATACTACTGAGACAATCATCCTCCCAACTCAGAACAACGGGATGTATAAATCGAAGTATGGCGAATTTCCTAAGCTCAACCATTTGAACTACTCTCAATGGCGGAAGCACATGGAGGTCATCCTCCACGCAGAAGATTCCTATGAAATCACCCTAGGAAATGAACTCGCTCCACCAGAAAATCAACGCATCCAGTACGCCGACTTTCACCGCCATAAAGGGAAAGCTATTGCCCTGATCTTTGAATCGTGTACTACGAGCGCACAACAGTACTTCTAAGGCTTGACCGATCCAAGAGAGATGTAGACTCTGCTTGGTGAGAAGCTAAACTCAGTCGCCTCGAGAGCTGGTCAGATGTCAACCCTACGTCAGTTTTCCAGGGCCCGTCCAGCCCAAGGCAAACCTATTGTGGAATATATATCTATATTGCTCTACTACAGGGACCAACTGTCTGGTACAGAGGAACCAATCACAGACTCGGCATTTATTTCCCACCTACTCATGACTCTCCCGGCATCCTTCGATACCTTCAGCAATATCCTTCTTGGTCAACGGACTGTCGACAAACTAATTCTCAAAGTGAAAGAAACCGAAGAAACTTTGAGCACCCACCAGGCCGATTATCGTAGCACCAACACGAGAGGTACAATCTCCAACCCAAGTGCCCTTACAGCTCAAACCCAAAGCTACCATGGACGTTACCGGGGAAGAGGGGGAAGACATTTCACTAGCGGAAGAGATGGTAGTATGTCCTACTGTTATTGTTGTAAGAGGGGGCATAGGCAGGATGAGTGCCGCACAAAGAAGAAGGCGGAAGGAGTAAGAGGAGAGAGATTTCCAAGAAGAAAGAAAAGCAGGGATGCAAAGGAAATGGAGATGGTGGGGGCGGATGCAGCTTATGCCTCAGTTCAGGCACTGGTTGCCCAGCTTAGTCAAAGCTCGACGAATGATGACTGGATCATTAACTCTGGTGCAACTCACCACCTCTGTCGAAACCGACAACTATTTGACAACCTTGAACGTCTCCCAGAACCAGTAATGGTTCGTCTGGGAGACAACCACCCTATTCCGGCCATCACAACTGGCACAATCCTCCTTAGTCTCCCAAATAGGATAGTCCCGATCGAAGCTTTGCTTGTCCCACACCTAAAGACATCTCTATTGTCAGTCGGCCAATTGTCAATGAAACACGAGATCACGTTCAGGGACTCCACCTATTT
The DNA here is from genome assembly GCA_003788595.2 of Choiromyces venosus 120613-1. Lineage (NCBI taxonomy): Eukaryota > Fungi > Ascomycota > Pezizomycetes > Pezizales > Tuberaceae > Choiromyces > Choiromyces venosus. Next base: position 35,628 of record ML120655.1, read on the forward strand.
GCTTGATAACTACATTCTGGGAACGCTATCTACCGGCATTTATCATTTTACGCCTAACAGATTAGGTCCAGTCATAGCCAGCACAGCAGTCTTACCGACCATTGACCTATGGCATCAAAGGATGGGACACCTTAGTCATCAAACACTATATACCTTGATACCGTAGTCAGCCTACAGTGGTGACCCGAATATGAAAATGACGCCTTGCGAAATCTGTGTCAAGTCAAAACACCCGAGAAAGATTGAACGAAAGCCCACTCCGAGAACAACACGGCCATTGAAGATGGTTCACTCAGATTTATGCAGCCCGATATCACCAGAGTCTGCTTTGGGGCTGCGATATTTCATCCTATACATTGACGATTACTCCCGCATGACATGGGTATACTTCCTGCGTGGCAAGACAGTAGTCCAAGTTGTGTCTGTCTTGCAGGAATTCAAGGCACACTTGGAAAGGCGTTTTCCCGAGAGTCCTATCGTCAGGTCTCGCTGCGATAACGGGAAAGGTAAATACAACAATGGTCTGTTCCGCTGGATACTAAGAGTATCTGGTATATCATTTGAACCTTCTCCACCATACACAAAGCACAAAAATAGTGTCAGCGAGAGGATGATAAGAACCATTGTCAAGAAGGCAAGAGCAATGATTTTAGACTCACGATATGGTGATGAGTTCTGGGCGGAGGCAATAAATACTGCAGTGTATCTTCACACTTGTTCCCCATCTCGTTCTGTTGGTGGACTTACCCCCTACGAAAAGCTCTTCGCAAAGAAACCAGAGTTGGGGCACCTCTGACGCTTTGGGTGTGTTCCATATAAGCTTATCCCTGAGGCACAAAGGCAAGGAAAATTCACCGAATGGGCAAGGAAATGTGGCTTCCTTGGTTACGTCCATGAGACTACAAAGATATGGCGCCTCTGGGATCCCCAGAGCAAGAGAATAATACAGGCCTTAGACGTTTGTTTTGTGGAAACGGAAATCATCGGTGAATGGCAGACTGATAATGAAGAGCTCAGCATACTGAAATCATGTATCCCCGATAACATGCCACTTGAGGAAGAGGACCTTGATCCTATGGTCGCCGATAATTATGTTGTTCCCATCGTCTCTGCCTGTCGCGCACCGCACATGGACGTTCAGGCAGCCCATGAGAGTGGCAGAATGAGTCCTGAGGACCCTTCTGTTGAACCGGATATGCAGAAGGAGGCAGCCACTATTGATGAGAGTGGTCTAAGGCCCGGGAACCCACAGGTACCAAAGTTGGGCTGGTCAGGCAGACTTGGTAACCTAGCTGAAGCACATAGAGCGGTGCTGCAGCCTGGAGCCAGTGATGTAGCAGAGAGCGACCCGATTAGCTACCGGGAAGCCCTCAGCCAACATCGCTGTGCTGAATGGAAAGACGCAATGGGAGCGGAGTTCCGTTCTCTTCTAGAGAACAAAACCTGGACATATTGCTCCAAGGTCCCAGCAAGCGCACAACTGATCGGTTGTAAGTGGGTCTACCTACTGAAGACAAACCCAGATGGAAGCCGTCGTTACAAAGCGAGGTTAGTTATAAAGGGATATAAACAAACTGATTACGGTGAGACGTTTGCCCCAGTTGCGAAGTTGGTGAGTTTACACTTGGTTTTAGCACTTTCTACTAGAAACAGATGGGAGATAGACTACATGGATGTGATAACAGCAATTTTGAATCCACCAGTACATGATGATATTTACATGTCTTTACCGGATGGCATAGAGTGGCTTGATCCGAGAAAACCACCTTGCGTAACAGTTTGCAAACTGAATAAATCTCTGTATGGCCTTAAGGAAGCACCACAACTTTGGTATCAACACATCCACAAATTTCTACTCTCCGTTGGCTTTCGAAAATTGATTAACAAACCAAACCTATATCGTTCCTTTGACAGCAAACTCTTACTCTTACTATATGTCGATGACTTATTACTTGTCGCGAAAAGCCGCCAGCATATTGATCAAGCAAACCACCTCCTTAGTTCGAAGTACCGGATGAATGATTCAGGACCAGCAAGGCAATTTCTTGGTCTGGATATTGAGCACATGTCCAATGGGTATCTCCGACTTCATCAAAAATGATTTTTAAAGAAAATTCTACATCGTTTCAAGATGCAACACTGCAATGGTGTTAAAACCCCTATGGAGACTGGTCAGAAGTTATTACCCACAAGTGATAGAGATGAACCTGTGGAGTCAAGTGAGTATCAGTCTCTAGTTGGTAGCCTGATGTATTTAGCTGTCGGAACCCATCCAGATATCGCCTATGCTATTGCAGCATTGAGCAAATTCAACGCAAAGCGCACCACCAATCACCATGTTGCCGTCAAGCGGCTTCTCCGATATCTTCAAGAAACGATTGACCTAGCTCTTGTTTATGGGCATGGTAATGATTTGGTCGGGTATAGCGATTCCGATTTTGCTGGAAATTTAAGTGACAGTAAATCTACATCAGGTTATGTCTTCACTCTCTCCGGTGCCGCTATTTCTTGGAAGTCTAAAAAGCAAACACTAGTAACCTTATCATCGACAGAAGCTGAGTATGTTGCCTGCTCTGAGGCAACATGGGAAGCTATATGGCTTCATAGGCTATATCACGAGATAATGAACAATGAACCAAACACGAACAAACCAGCACTGCTACTACTTCTTTGTGACAGTCAGGGTGCTATGAGTCTTATTGAAACTCCACGATTTAACAACCATACTAAACACATCGATGTGAAATACCACTTCATTCGGGATTCTTAAAGTGAAGGTCATATCAACCTTCATTACATACCTACCACTGAGATGACAGCGGACATTTTTGACAAAGGCCCTCCCAAGGGACACACACCAACGACATGTCAATGGGATGGGTTTACAAGGAGTTAGTTAAAGGGTGGGAGGTTTTACAAGTTATGACTCTGGAGCTTTTGTTTAAGGATTATTAGTGTACATTGACGTCGGAAAAGTGTCACTAGGTGGAACTGAGGGCGAAAAAGAGGGCGAACTGTATTAGTACGGGAGAGTGAGCCGATTAGAGTTGTATAACACTTCATTTCTCTCCTATTATTTCAATCCTTTATAACATTTCTCAAACACAAGCAAACTCACACTTTCTTAACAATTGGTAATTAACTGAATTGAAGTGAGGTGAATAGTGGTTTCGCCTACTATCGATATATGATGTCTTTTGAGGTCGGTGGTCTATGGTCAGCCCACCGAGGTAGGGAAGGTTAGGTATGACGAGGAGCGTGATATGACTTTGTGAGGATTGTTGAGGAGCGTATTCAGGTCTGAAGAGGAGCTGTGACGAGGAGTGGATTCAGATCTGGAGAGGGACTATGACACAGATCCGACGAGGTACGTCCTCCAATAGTCCTTCGGGGACTGTTGGGGACAGTATAGTGTTGTGAGGGTGGGAAGGTCTATTGGAGAGTGGGTTTCTTTTTCTTTTATCCTTTCTTGTTTCTATAGCCGCTGGAGTAATTTTTTGGACGGTTACTGATGCCGGTCCTTTTTCTCACAGGGCATGTACCATTCTTTTAGTTACTTTACGAGAAGGGAGGATGGTAGGATTGAGCTCTAGGG
>ML120656.1:0-17609 GCA_003788595.2 Choiromyces venosus 120613-1
CAAGAACTACCACCTAAGGGCACGAGCCATGAGCACGATAGAAGATCCAACAAATCTAGCCCCTACCGACACAAAAAACACCATCGTAACTTCCTCCCCGGCTCACACACAAGGCAACCCCGATGGGCCCAATCTCAATTCACGAACTTCACACATGGGGTACGTAGGATCATAGCTCGACGACAGCTTCACCAAGAAGCCACCCCCGTCCTAGCTACCCGCGACATCGGTGAAGATAATGAGGGTGTGGAAGATACCTAGTATTCTGACGCAGACTCACAAAACGTCACACCCAAGCCACCAATCACGCAAGCCACACCGACAAAAAATCCTGACGAACAAACCCCCCAGAGCAATTCAAAATTGAGGGATCGGAAACTACCCCTTTTATGCCAGGGGGGACCACTGGGCAGCAGGATGCCCACGGGCAGTGCAGTGTTCCCAACTGTCCCGGACAGGGTGGGTAAGGACTGCAGGTCATGGCGTCCGTCTTTCCTAAAGACGGTCGTCCGAGGGGTTGACACCCGGGCCCTGCAGTCTTAGAGCAAATGGCATCTCCCGGTCGGCCCCTGCCAAGCCCGCTCGTCATCCACTGGGCCCAGTCGCCATCTGTAGGGCCTGGCCGTCACGCGCAGGCTGCAGGCGTCATCTGTAAAGTGAATCAGTTATGAATGTACGAGCAAAACTTGTGTCTTGTCTTTTTCTAAGTTACCGGAAGGTGTCCTATATATACACAAATCGTTCCTTAGCAATAAGACCTTTCTCCGTCGCGCCCATAATTTCCTCGGTTCTCTCTCATGTTCCCACACCTTCCATCTGCACAACTCCGTCAAACTTCTCCTAAGCTAGCTTCCTTAACTCCGACGTTCTCTGACAGTCCTGATACCCTTCTGCTCCTTCTCGTGTGTTTTAACTATCATGGTCCGACACCAATTTGTCTCAGCTCCTTACTAACTCTAGCTTTCCATCTCCTGCATTCCTTAGTGCCAATTCCCGACACTTCTAAAACCATCCCAAACACTGCCAAACAATCTCGTTACAATTAACTACTAGTCCAAACACATTTCTTACCCTTTCTTCTATCTTAGAGTAACACATCTAACTATCCTCAAACAGACTAATCCCTTGCCTTCCATCTTTCTCTACCAAGTGACTGCCATTGTGTCCAAGGTATGGAAGGATCATGATTTTCAACAGTCTGTAGGGCTCTATTAGTATTTCATAAACTACAGAATAATGGATGGTCATCCCACAGAGTAATTGGTTATTTCGGAGCAGGGATGCATTTACTAAGGCCTTGTTTGGCACTGTGGAGGGTATTTTATGTCACACTAGAGTTGGGGAGTAGACCCCCTGTTGTAACTAGGGCTTAGTTGCTGTGACTTTTGTTTCTTAGCTAGGTTGTTTTTAGGGTTAGGGCACGTGACTGGTGCAGCCTTGTGGGGCTTGGGAGGTTCTGTTGCAGTCATCAAAAACCAAGCACAGCACGAGGGGGAGAACCAGAAAGGAAAGAGCAGAGAGTGAGAAGGAAATAGTTAGGCATAGAAAGGTATCGGGATCTGTGGCAGATCCGCAGCAGTAGGGGAATTGAGGGATTGGTTGTTTTTTCTTTTTCTCTTTGTTTTCTTTTCTTTTTCATTGGAATTTCAGGAGAATAGCTTGAGATGGAGAATTATTCTGAGAGCAAGGGACTCAACCTTTCTGTGTCTTTTCTGCGATAGCAGTGAGGAATACATTTTGTTTGTGGAGACGAGAGACAAGGAAAGTGACTGAACTTTAACCTTATTTCATTCTAACAAGCCCAGGGGTAAGCCCCATTTCACGAACTGAATCGTATCTGGCTAACCAGTGTGAGATACTCCCCCCAGCCAAGTGCCCCCTTAAAGAGAACCACTTCCTGGCCACCTGCCACAAATGCATCATTAGTGGCCCAGCCGCCACCTTGCAAACACTTCTTCACAAAAGAAACCCTCCCCAGCAGACAGCTAAACCAAACAAGCCCAAAGCAAAAGTAAAATACAAAGGTCCAGATCAGCTCCCACGTAGCCCTTCCGCAAGTCTAACAGTAACCACTCCAAACATAGCTGCTCTTAGCCTCTTTGACAGTGGTATTGAGCGCAAGCTGTATTGCCGTTGACAGGCTCAAGCAAGCCTCCTGAATCAACAGTCGCTCCCCCAGACCCCCACACCCCACCCCCACCCCAAATCGGCCCAGCCCAGCCACCGCCAATCCCCAAAGTAGATTGCCTGAGAGTGAGCCAGGGCTTCCAATATTGTGTAACCACACCAAAGGAACCAGGTAAATGGCTGTAAAAAACCAAGGTGTGGGTGAAAATTTTAGAGGTCTACGGGTCCCCCCCACCCGATGCTTGCCTGGGAGGCCAGGACTCATGATGGTCACCCAGGAGAAATAAAAAACTCAACTTCAGGGTCTTACATGCTGAAAGGCGGTCAGTGGTATTGGTCCCAGAAAAACAAAAAAAGAATGAAAGGCTATCGGAACTGTGTTTGTGTCTGTACTAAACGGTGTCGATAAAGAAGGTATGGACTCGGGCCTTGAGAGGCTCCTCAAACCGTGAACTGTAGTCCCAACCATCTGCCAAAGCAAAAAAGAATGTAGTTCTGGGTGCTGGTGCCCTCGATGGGCAAATGGTAGCCATATGGACCAATGAAAGAGGGTTCCCAAGGGGTATGGATAAACCGATGAATCTCCCAAGGGCTGAATAAAGACTTTGAAGCTATTGTGAGAAAGCAACCCAGGGTATTGATTGGGTGATACCCCTGCCAAAGCCGGAAACCCTAACCCACCAGGAGGTGAACAAAGAGTGAACGAGCTTCGTGCCTACGCTCCAGCCATCGAACCGCCTACCCTCCCAGAGGGGAGAGGACAACAGCACTGCATGTGTTGAAAAAACTGTCATTGCAACAGACGTTTTGTACACATGTATACAGATAACCAAAAACTGTTTGAACACATGGGTGTGCCAAACAGGATAGGTATCTCCACACATACCCCCTTAGTAATCAATTTATTTAATTCATACAACTTTTTTTTTTCTTTTTTTTTTCTATTATTATTTTTTAGGGTTTTATTTTAAATTTTATAATAATTTCCATGTTTTACCATCAATTTCTTCATATCCAGCTGTTGCCATATATAACGACACCTATCAAAACAAATTACCATATACTATAAATTGAAAAGAATATGACAATGGCCAACAATCAAGACCCACTAGAAGATCTAGAAGACTTTAAAGAGATTTCAGAGGTCCTAGAAGTTGCAGCGGTAGCTGTTCAAACTTTGACTGTATTATCAACTTGAAGACTACAGAATAGCATCAGAGAGATATAAAAACCAAAAGCACCAACACTAAAACATACTTCTGCCCTAAGTGGCACAAGCTATACTGCAAAATTCTTAACTCGACAAGTGCAGTACGTATATCTGAATGCTTGCATATTCCTTTAGGAGTTTTTAAATCCCTTGGTCAAAAAATGTGAGAAAGTAATCTCCTAAAAGATACATGTTACACAATAGTTGAACACAAATTACATATATTTTTATATATTACAACTACCGGAGCATCAAACTAAGCTACCCAGGACTAAATTCAGCATTCCCCTGTAACAATCAGCCAACTCTTCAAGACAGTAATTACTGCTATCAATCTTATAGTACCTGACTTTATGAGAAACCCAACTCCTAGCAATACAGACCTCAATTTTGTGGTAACAGAAATTTGCCAAAATCACAAATTCTAACTTTTTTTCAAAAACTGCCTTGGTGCAATTGATGGTTCTATTATTCCCATCTCAGTATCCTCTTCCAATTCTGCAACACATTGAACATGCAAAGGCTTGACTGCATAAAATATGTTTATTACATGTTCCTTCAATTGTATGATTCCATTCTCATTGGCAGGATAGGAGAGGTCTGAACACAATACTCAAGTTTTAGCTGATGTGGTAACAAAGGGATTTGAAGTACCAGCTGGGAAGTACTATCTGGCTGAGGCCAGTTATGGAATCACACCACAATTTCTTACCCCTTATCATGGAATCTGATAGCATTTAAAGGAACAAGTTGTCACTAATCAAGCATAAGTCTTATCTTTCATTATTGGCTTTACCATTCAGGTATTGTTATCCTTCACTAACCTATGATTGTGTTATAACATCAGGAAAAATTTTATCTTGTGCCCAGTGTATCCTGTGGATCTGATGTGCAGGGTGCCCATAACAATAACCGTTAACCAGGATGTACTGTTGAACCAACGTCGCGTCCCGATATTGAGTTGTGTGCCTGGTATGTCCTGACAGTATCCGGACACAGACCCTTACACCCGGTGCACCCTGACAATGTCTGATCCTTGGGTGTTGCATCCTAACAACATCTGATTCTCGGGTGTTGCATCCTAACACCATCTGATCCTCGTCTGTTGCATCCGGACGCTACTTGATCCTAAGCTCTTACATTGTGGCGACACCTAATTCTAGCATCTTCCACCCTGACGTTGCATCCTCGCCTTTGTGCATCAGGATTCCATGATACTCGTGATGCACATGCTGGCGCTGCCTATCATCAGGTTTTTCCATCCAGAGTCTTTCTACATGACACTCCTCTCATCTGGATCCCTGCCTGCATACACGATGCATCCAGATTTTACCTTGACCAGGATGTCTCATCTTGATGCTACTACTTCATGTCTGGACCTCCTCAGGATGCCTTCTGAAGTGTGGTCAATTACCCCTGACACCATCTGCACATTGTGCCAAGTATTGTCCAATCTTCCCAACTTCCTCCTGATATCCGATATACTCCATTGTGATTGCCCTGACACTCTCTGGATGGCAGCTTTTCATAGATTCTATGGTGAATATTGCCCTCATTATTCCTTTATACTACATCCTTTAGTTTCTATTGTAGTGTCGTCATAGTAAGCTAAATGAAATCTATTACTCATAATCTTTACTTGTTCTTAATTCCCCTTAATCACCCTCAGTGACGGTCCCACCCCCTCACTTGTTATTGTCTGGCTTACAATGACATCGCCACTGGTGCTGCTTGCACTTCCTGAGAATCCCCAAGGCTCAATGAGACCCCCCGAGATAGAGAGGAGATCACCACTGGTACTGCTTGCACTTTCTGAGAATCATCTAGACTCAGAGGACCCGAACCTTGTAACTGAAGTTCCCAGGCTACCGACGTCTGGCTTAAGTCAAAGCAGCTGTCAGTTTCGGGTGACGGATTCTGACGTGCCTGATGTCCTAACAGGTCCAAGTTCCAGTGATTAGTGTGTCGCAGTACAGGCTGTGTAGCAGTGTGGTTGGATATTCAACTCTTAAGCTAAGCGCTTACGACCACCCAATCATCGTTGTATCTTTCACGGCGGTCCCACTGTACCCTGTTGACTTGCATAACACTCTTATCGATTGTTTCTTGAATATTTTAGATAATCATATCCTGGATCCTGCATGGGCACTTACCCCAAGTTGCTAATTGCTGGTCAAAAAGGTCTTGTATGTTTGGTAACAGGTTAGCCGCACTGGTCGCCAATGAACAATTGGATGATTCGGAGACTCACCCCTGGCTGCCTCACGCTTGAAGTCCCTGGACTCCTGATATATCCCCGTTTGTCATGCATGTAGTGTATGGCAGATTATGGTGCACATCAAGCAGATCATAGTGCCATTGATGCATGCAAGAAACTCGGGATCCACAATACCTTGCATCTTCTTCTCTGCAAAGTACTTACGGAAAATCGCCTCAGGAATCTGGGGCACAAGGAATCGTAATGTCAGCTCCTGGGTTACGTCCAATTACAGTCAGTAGTGGTCACTAAATGGTAGGCATCTGGTGGAGACAAACATTGTACCCTCTCGAGTCGCAGATAAACCTGTCCCGTTCCAGCAGATAATCGACTCTGTGTGCCATAACTGTGGGATCGCCCAGCAGACTGTATAACACCATAATCTCTTTCTTCACCTAATGTACAAAGTGGGATCGTACCCTAGAGTGTTTTTGGTGTATCCTTCTAGGTTAGTATTGCATTCTGCATAGCGTCATATCTGCCTGAGTCCACTTACCAAACTTATGCACTGCTCTGAGGGTTAAATGTTTTCAGCATCTGCAATATTAGCAAGCGCGACATCCCAAACTTTGTGCACCTGGGCCATTAGAGCAACAACAATCAGGAGTGGCTGCTCAAACAGGGTGTACCATAGAATCAGAGTCTTCACATCATCTAATATGGCCCTTTCTGCACCTGTCACTAGATTTTGCTGAGAGTGAGGAGCTGGACTAGAGATCAGAGTACCAGATGCAGGACTACACAGGCTACCCAGTGGGGATGATAACCATGCATCACTTGATGATGGGAACATTGGAGGACAGTAGTCTCTCCACCGAATTATGCGTCCAAGATCCGTGGTCGTACGCCGAGCAGGACCTATCTCCTGAGACCCAGATGTGGTCGAAATGCCTATAGTTCTCGCCCGATTGTCTCCCTTTCTGTTAGTTACTTGCGAGTCATGATCACTTCTTGATCCCAAGCCATCTGCTATATCAATGCCTTCTCAATCAGGTTCGGTGTCTGATTCTATTTCGTCTGGTCCATTTGCAATTTGGTACACATCACTACTATCGTCCAATAGATGCACTGTTTGGGTATTTGGTTGATCACTAGGTTCAGTTTCGGGTTCTGCATATACTGTGATTAGCATTGTGCCCTTCCATTCATGCTTCAGTGCTCTTCCTAGTAGGCTTGCAATCGGGAGTGGAGAAGAATCCCGAGTTAGAGATTCATCTTGAGATTTGTTTTGATGCGTTCTGGATCTCCCTTTTCCAGATCCCATGGTACCTGGTTGCATGTCATGTCTACCTCTATATAGAGGGCCAACTCAGGGTGCTGGCTGACTATGTGTATTGGTTTGTTGCCTATTCATGGTGTAATAGGGTAGTTAGAGTAAGGTAAGTTAGGATTCAGGCCAGAGTAAAATCATAGGTATCTTGAGCACAGTTTGGTCAAGATGAGAAGTTTGTATAGTTTTCTTGTATTGTATACGACACGTAAGGTCTTATACAAGGGGCTCCCAGGGGGGGGAGGGTGCATGCAAGATCACAGACTATCACTCATCATTGAAGCAAAAGAGTTTCCTGCAAAATAGCATTTTCAGAGTTTTCAACATCATGTTCGTAATAATCTAAGGATTCTCAACTACGATTGGACTCCAGACTCTTGCATGAAAAAATTTGATGAAATGAGGGTGTTGTTAGTGTGGGTAGCTTAATAAAATCTAGCCATGAATGGTATTTTTTACCGATACTATTGGCGCTATGGTATTCTCGCCTTACCTGACTAGCACTAGAAGTATCTGAAATTGTCTCCTGGCATCAAGTCAACACAGCTGAACACCTGAGAGGCTAAATTCAAGTAATCTAACCTACTCAGGCATATAAGTTAGTAATGAGATGAACAGGGGTTGTAGCCGGGCCATTCCAGACCAACTTCAAACCCTGGTCCATCTCATCACTAATGTCAATACCGTAGTAGATAATTGACTCATATGGTCAGCCAATGCTAGGTGACACATCGGATGCCAAAGCAAGGGGGCTGAATGTTATTACAATTATCACATACTGTAGTCTACTGTACTATACGAGGCACTTGAGATCGAAATGGCAAGCAATGAGAAACACCAAAGTAATGACATCAAATGGTATCATTAGTATCACATACCAGGCACTCGAGATCGAAACATCTAGCAATAGGAGACGTCGGGGGTGTCAATTGGTATCATTAGTAGCTAACAAATACAGCCTAAGCACTACAAGCCAAACCTAGTAAACAAATCGCAAAATGGGAAACAAAAATAAAACCAAACTTCCAAAATCAGATAGAAAAAAAAAAAAAAAAAGACTAAGGAAATTGTACGTAGAAAATATAGAATCTACAGCAGGGGAAAATTAGTTTGCGTATATAAAATATATGTTCTCATATGACATCTGTACATATCATAACACTATTTTATATATGCAAATAAGATAGTATCTCGACAACAGTATGGCCAAAAGACAATTTTATTTCTATATTCAAAATATATTTCTATACCATGATAGGTATACAAATATCTTTTCAATATACAACAAAAATCAGCTTTTCGCCGTACTGTTGTGGCGATGGTAAGGATGTCATGCAGCAATGCTGGCAAGAGGTATCGATAACACAGAAATATACATTATCGACACCGAGGATGTCATGCAGCGATGCTGCCAACAGGTGTCGATAATACAGAAATGTATGTTATCGACACCTCTTGGTATCATGACAACCATATGGCCAAAAGCCGATTTTCTTTTTATATTTAAATGATATTTCTATACCATAATAGGTATACAAATATCTTTCCAATAAAAAAATAAAGTCAACTTTTCACTGTACAGTTGTCGTGATGCTGGTGACGTCATGCATCGATGCTACCAAGAGGTAACGATAACACAGAAATATATGTTATCGATGCCTCTTGGTATCATGACAACAGTACGGCCAAAAGTCAACTTCTTTTTCTATATCCAATAGATATTTGTATACTATTATAGAGATACAAATATGTTTTGAATATACAACAAAAATCGGCTTTTCACCCTACTGTTGTGGCGACGCTGGGGACATTGTGCAGCGATGCTGCTAAGAGGTGTCGATAATATAGAAATATATGTTATCGATGCCTCTTGGTATCACAACAACCATATGGGCAAAAGCCGATTTTCTTTTCAATAAAAAAATGAAGTCGGTATTTCGTCTTACTGTTGTCATGATGCCGGGGCCGTCGTGCATTGATACTGCCAAGAGGTGTTGATAACACAGAAATATACGTTATCGACGCCTCTTGGTATCATGACAACAGTACAGCCAAAAGCCAAACTTTTTTTTCTATATCCAATTGATATTTGTATACTATTATAGGGATACAAATATCTTTTGAATATACATCAAAAATCTGCTTTTCACTGTACTGTTGTGGTGACACCGGGGAAGTCATGCAGCGATCCAGCCAAGAGGTGTTAATAATACAGAAATATATATTATCAATACATATTGGTATCACAACAATAGTACGGCTAAAAGGCAATTTCCTTTTTATATTTAAAAGATATTTCTATACCATAATAGGTGGAGAAATATCTTTTCAATAAAAAAAGTAAAGTCAGCTTTTCGCCAAGCTGTTGTCATGATGCTGGCGACGTCATGCATCGTGGCTGCCAAGAGGGGTCAATAACACAGAAATATATGTTATTGACCCCTCTTGGTATCATGACAACCATATAGCCAAAAGCCGATTTTCTTTTTACATTTAAAAGATATATCTATACCATAATAGGTATACAAATATCGTTTCAATAAAAAAATAAAGTCAGCTTTTCGCAGTACAGTGGTCATGATGCCAGTGAGGGTCGTGCATCGATGCTGCCAAGAGGTGTCGTTAACACAGAAATATATGTTATCGACACCTCTTGCGATCACGAGAACAGTATGGTCAAAAGCCAATTTCTTTTCTACATCCAATTGATATTTGTATACCATTATAGGGATACAAATATCTTTTGAATATACAACAAAAATCGACTTTTCACTGTACTTTTGTGGCGATGCCAGGAATGTCATGGAGCAATGCTGCCAAGAGGTGTCAATAACACAGAAATATATGTTATCGACACCTCTTGGTAGCATGACAACAGTATGGCCAAAAGCTAACTTTTTTTTCCTTATCCTATAGATATTTGTATACCATTATAGGGATACCAATATCTTTTGAATATACAACAAAAATTGACTTGTCATGGTACTTTTGTGGCGACACCGGGAGCATCATGCAGCGATGCTGACAAGAGGTATCGATAACACAGAAATGTATGTTATTGACGCCTCTTGGTATCATGACAATAGTACAGCCAAAAGCCAATTTTCTTTTTATATTTAAAAGATATTTCTATACCATAATAGGTATAGAAATATCTTTTCAATACAAAAATAAATTTAGCTTTTCGCCGTACAGTTGTCATGATACCGGCGACATCATGCATTGAGGTTGCCAAGAGGTGTCGATAATACAGAAATATATGTTATCGACGCCTCTTGGTATCACGACAACTGTATGGCCAAAAGCCGATTTTCTTTTTATATCTAAAAGATATTTCTATACCATAATAGGTATACAAATATCTTTTAAATAAAAAATAAAGTCAGCTTTTCACCGTACAGTTGTCATGATGCCAGCAACATTGTGCATCGAAGCTGCCAAGAGGTGTCGATAACAGAGAAATGTATGTTGTCGACACCTCTTGGTATCATGACAATAGTACAGCCAAAAGCCAATTTTCTTTTCAATAAAAAAATAAAGTCGGATTTTCACCATGCTGTTGTTGTGATGCCGGTAATGTCGTGCATCGAGGCTGTGAAGAGGTGTCGATAACACAGAAATGTATGTTAGCGACACCTCTTCGTATCGCGACAACAATACAGGCAAAAGCCAATTTTCCTTTTATATTCAAAGGATATTTGTATACCACGATAGGCATACAAATATCTTTTCAATATAAAAAGAAAATCGGCTTTTCGCTGTATGGTTGTAGTGACGCCAGAGATGTCATGCATCGATGCTGCCAAGAGGTGTTAGTAATATATCTTATATCGTTTCAGGAAATAAGCTTTTCAGCCGCACTAGTGAAGTGATGCCAAGAGGTCATTAGTGCAGCTTAAAAGCTTATTTTATGATAGTCAGTGACAAGTTAGACTCCCTAGAGATCACCATAGATTTTAAAATATATTTTATGTACATACAGAATAGATCCTCATGCACTGCTATTGGTGCAATCAATATGCTTTGTACACCCCATTGTACTGCAAACAATCCTTTCACATCTGACAATGTCCGAGTATTGTTTGAATGTACAATGAGGTGTACAAACACAACAGGAAATGCATACGCGTTATTTCTTATATACCCTGCACACATGAGGTGCGCACATGAGGTGCACACCTCATATGTGAAGGGTATATAAGCCCAGCCCTTCTTCCCTCCTTTCCTCCTTTCCTCCTTTCCTTCTCTTTTCTCCACTACAGAGGAAGATAAGAATAAGACCTCTTCATTCCCCCTTTCTTCCCATCCCCCACCTAGTACATCTGTTTCCCCTAAACCTCCTGTTTGCCCCTCTCCAGCTCAGTATTTTTCCCTTTTTTTCTTTCTTTTTTTTTCCATTGATTGTTGGAGGTTTGATGGCACCTCCAAGACCACGACCAAGGCAAACCCCAATGTAAGTACATTCAGTTTATATAATAGCTGGTCATAATTACTAACCTTTCTTTTGCACTTAGACGTCCAGTTGTCTCTGGTCCTGCGGGTCCTTCCCACGCCAGTGATGTGCACCTGTGGAAGTAAGTACATCGCGTTTCTTGTTTATATAATAGCTGGTGATAATTACAAACCTTTCTTTTGCACTTAGACATCTGGTTGTCTCTGTCCCTGGGGGTCCTTCCCATGCAAGTGACATGTGCCTGGGGAAGTAAGTACATCCTGTTTCCCTTTCACATAATAGCTGGTGATAATTACTAACCTTTCTTTTGCACTTAGACGTCTGATTGTCTCTGTTCCTGTGGGTCCTTCCTGCACAAGTGACATGTGCCTGTGGAAGTAAGTACATCCTGTTTCCCATTTACATAATAACTAGTTATAATTACTAACTTTTCTTTTGCACTTAGACATCCGGTTGTCTCTGTTCCTGTGGGTCCTTCTCGTGCAAGTGACTTGTGCCTGGGGAAGTAAGTACATCCCATTTCCCATTTACATATTAGCTGGTGATAATTACTAACCTGTCTTTTGCACTTATATGAACCGCTGTCAAGCCTCACGACCCCAGAGAGCAGGGTGGGAAATGCAGAGCCCTGCGTGGTCGTGTTACAACTGGAGGGGGGATGGAGAGAGTGTAAGCATAATACCCCCACTTACCCATCATGTCCATGCATCCCCTGATATCAAGCTCACAATGATTGTTTTATTTTAGTAGTTTCATCTAGGAGAGTGCACAGAAGAACCTTCCCTTCCAGCCGGCAGTGGAGGACAACTCATAAGTGAAATGCTCCTACTCCAATCTGTCACATATTCTGAACTAATACTCATAGGGGGGACTATGGCGACATCACCTATGTGAAAAGCTGGTGTGGATTCTCAAAACCTCGTGCTAGTACTATTGCATACAGTGCATGGCATCAGGAGATGAGAACTTACATGACAGCTGGCTCCCTTGACCTTCGCTGCTCAACGGAATCCGATCTGGATTTGACAATCATTTTCGCTTGCTCTCTTCCCTCGGTCACGGCTGAAATCGCGCTTGCTTGAGACAAGTACCGGGCTGAAGACATGGGAGAAGTCGAGTACCATCTAAGGCTCTTGGTGCAAGATACTGCAAAGAACTTTGAATATCGAATGGGTGCCATCTGGCTGTTGGGATGGAGGCTGGTGGTGGTAAGCTCGCGGGACCTCAGAGTAAGAATTCCCCTGCACTATCTATTATCTGTTATCCCATCTATCATCTGTTATCCTCATGCTAAGACATTTTATTAGTGGATCAGCCTGATTGGGACTCTCCTTATTATCCTTGAGCAATAAGGATGCATATTGTCTGCCAGACAGGTGTCCTAGAACTCACGCACTCCTTCCTTGGCCACCCCTGGTGTGCCAGTGACTTGGACCAGGGAATCGCCTGGGGGGTCCAGGCAACACCGAGCATGGATAAACTGCTCGAGGTGGTCAAGCGAGAGTGTGTGTTGGGGGCAATTGGGTGCCCCCAATATCTCATCGGGACGACCAGTGAGGGCATCTGAGCACTTTGTCGGGCGCCCTCCGAGCCTCTGCCACTCTCCGCAATCATCTTTTTAAATAAAGATGATGATATGCGGGTGTGGCTCCTTGCCAATTTGGGCAGACACCCCTTGGACCTAATGGTCTTGTAGCCAAGTCTGGGTGAGGGAGACGCCGAGGACTGGACCCCCAAGCCTGCCCACGGGAGATAGCCTTTCTTCGAGCAAGGTCTGGGATCACTGTGGGCAGGCCAGAGATATTGGGGAGGCCATGGTGCAGGAGGAAACAAAGGTAGAGGAGGTGCAAGAGGTGCAGGTGGCTGGTTCTGGGGAGGATATGGGTGTGGTAGAGGAGGAAGAGGCGTTTGTCAAGGAGGATAATGAGGAGGACAAGTCTCAGGGGGACTCTAGTGAGTGACCAATCATGATTGGTGATGTAAGTTTCTAACCTAAACTCCTTTCAGTTAACTCAGGTAATCACCAATATAGGATGAAGAACTGGTTGAGGAAGCGGGCTCCTGGACAAGCCAGGACTCCCTGCCTCCAGGTGACACCAGGCCTTTCGGGCATTCAGACGTGGACAAGCATCGAATAATGCTTGCCCTTGTCCGTGGGCAGCCCTAGTTGGCAGAGTTCCTGACTCCATCGCAGCCAACCAACCATGGTTGGGTCAATGGGTCCCTGGACAGCTCCCCTTCCCCCAATGCACCAATGGTGCCACTGACACCCATGACACCTCCTGCACCCCAGGCATCTTTGGTCAGCTCTAACCCCCCAGCTCCCATGATGGTTCTTTCAGTTCGTTCATCCCTGCCTGTGCCCCATCAAGGGATAAGAGTCCAGCAAGCCACAAAATAATTTTCCCCAGCTGTAGATTTTATTTTTTTCTTAGGTAGAATTTTCTTAGGCCCTGTTCGGCATGTCAGAAAAATTGTGATTTTTCCAGTTTAATGCTATTTTTTCACTATCAAAATTAATTTTAATTGGGCTGTGCTCACCTTGCCACAATAATTGTGGTTTTTTTTAATCATACCTCAACTTTTTTTGAATAGTGATATTTTATTGGACTAGGATATAAGGTTATAGTATTTGATAGTTGCTTAAAGAAATTCAGATACTAAACCACATGCTATCAATACTTTGTATGATTATTATTTATCCATATTTCAACCTTTATCAATTGAAACTCTACCACCAGTCCAAAATGAGTGAAATAATAATTCAAAACAAACTGGAGAATAAATCAAATGGTATTAACACCAAAGATTTTGATTGCTGTTGCTCTTACTACAGGAGAGATAATTGCAAAAAGATATAATCCTGAACCCTGTCAGACTTCAAGACTTACTGGCCATGGCTATGTTAAGGAACTTCTTGCTATTGATGGTAATCCATGCAGAGTACATGAGATTTTAAGAATGTCAAGGGCAGTATTTCTCAAGTTATGTGATTGGCTGGAGGAGGCCAAATTCCTAAGGGATTCAAGAGCAGTAACAATTAAGGAGCAGGTGGCTATGTTTATTTGGACAGTAGGATATAATGCCTCAAGTAGGGATGTCCAAGACCGTTTTCAGCATAGTCCGGATACTCTCAGTTGGTAAGAAATCAAAATCCCAACTACCAGTAACTCCAAACGGTGAAACTAATAAAAGAAAACTGTGTAGATACTTCAACAAGGTATTGGACAGTGTGGTTACGATGCATACAACTCTAATAACTCTCCCGCCAAATGAATGTGCATGGGAGGTGGAACGAACCCCGAAATTCTTTCCATACTTTCAGGATGCCTTAGGAGCTATTGATGGTACCCACATTGCAGTCCACATACCAGCAGACCTTGCTATTCCCTACAGAAATAGAAAAGGAACATTGTTGCAAAATGTGATGACTGCTTGTTCTTTTGACATGAGGTTTTGTTATATGCTAGCAGGATAGGAAGGGTCAGCACACGATGGTACAGTCTTAAAGGATGCATTCCAGAAAGGTTTAAAAATTCCTGAAGGAAAATATTACCTGTGTGATGCTTGATATACTTTAAAGGATGGTTGTTTGACCCCTTACAGGGGGGTTAGATATCACCTAAGAGAGCAATACCAGTCTCGAAATAAGTAAGTCCACCTTTGCCAGTGATGTAAAGCATTCCCACCATTTTGAATCATCAAGCACTTAAGTCACTCATTAGTGTTAAAAATTAACAAAGACTAATCCAGTTAATAATACCTTTAGACCAACCAATAAGGAAGAACTTTTCAATGTTAGGCACTCACAATTGAGAAATGCTATTGAGCGAATATTTGGGATCATTAAACGTCCATTTCCAATCCTCAAAGTGGCACCTGAATACCCAATGATAAGTCAAGTGAAGTTAGTACTTGCCTTGACTGCTGCCCACAACTTCATTAGCAACCAGGACAAGAATTATGAAGGAAATTTCACTCAGGCGAGATCAAGGGGACTTGAGACTAGTGGTGGTATGGAAAATGATTGGGAGGATGAAGTCATAGGGAATAATGACATTGAGGATGACAATCTTCTTCGAATTAGTGGGGATGTGGATATATCTGGTAAGTAATCATAGGATTTAATCAGTAAAACTGGAATCGAAATGAGGACTAGTTCAAAAGGAATAAACAACTAATATGGAAGAGTGAACCACAGATATTCAGCTTGTTCAATTACATGCTGATGAAGAGAGTAGAATTGATGAATCTGAAGAGGATAGATCTTCCTTGAGACCTGAAGGTAGTCCAGGTCAGGAGATAGAGAGGGGAACTAATATTAGACCTGAAAGCAACAATTGAATGGAGGTGAAAAGGGATGAAATTGCAGAAGCAATGTGGACTAACTATCAGTTGTATTTAAATTATGTTCTCAATAGAGGGTAGCGAACAATGCCTTCATAAATCAAAAATAGAATAAGGGAGATAATTTATTATACTGTCACTAATTCTCAACTTGTTTAAGTATACTAGTACAAGACTATTGCTCTTGGTAACCACCAAATATTATTCAGAAAGGTGGTCCTGAAGCCAACTATCTTGAATTGCTTCATAAGTAACAATAGATAAGAATCCAACAGCATTTTCACGCTTCTGTAGAACAGCCACAAACTTTGCAATCTCAGTATCCAACAGCTTATCTCCTCCAACATAGAGCTCAAGAAACTTGGTAATAGCTAACTGTTGAACACATAGCTCCTTGTCAACCTGCTGCCATACAGCTTCATTATAAAGATTTTCCATTACACTAACAAGAGCAACCTGTGAAGTCTTTACAGGGCGAATTCTTTTCTTCCTTAATGGTGTATCTTCAGCTTCTGTATCACCATTGTCATCAAACAGGACACTAGCACTCCTCACAAGAGGTCTCTGGTGATGGCTTGCATGGCTGAGACTAGAAGTCTGACCAGACTGCTCAGTTGACACAGAAGTAGTAACTCTATGGTTAGGGGCTTGAATCTCTTGGATATCTTCCACATTTGAGCTTGAAAGGAGGGATTCTTTGGAGGTAGAGGGACTGAGAAGTAGTCCTGTATCGATATTTGTTGAATCTTGGCTGGATAGTTCAGCATCTGACATAATTACACCAGTACATGCAAACTGTCCAGTTGCAGAGATGGCAGCAAAAAGCTCTGCTAGCTGATTATAGAGAGGAAAAGCCTTGTTATGATATCTGCCAGCTTCTTTATGTACCTAGATAAAAAGAAATACGTCAATATTAAGTGGAAGCATTTTACCTGAGGGATAATAAAAAGAGCTAATATCACCTACAGCCAAGTAAGATCTCCAGACTTTAGATGGGGCTGTTGCAATTCCTCTAACACTATCCCAACTAAAGCCTGAGTTCATCCGAAGTGCTTTCACTATCTCAAACTCTTTTTTCAACTATTTTGCTCATGGTTAGTAGTTATTCATTCACATAGATTATGTTTTTGTAATTAGCAGAGAAGGAAAGAGAAAGGTTATAACTTACACTCAGTTCTTTACTTTTTGCCTGAGCAACAGAGCAAGACTTATCCTCTGGATTCTCGACATAAGTTGCATTTAATGCAGCAACCAGGCTGGTCCATACAGACTTTTTGAAGCCATTCTCAATTCTCTCTGCGCTGTCGACTCGATCCAACAAGTACTCAGCAAGAAATGTTTCTGTACATAACACCCACAAACTATTTCCCATGGTTCTATTTGTACAGTCAGTATATGAAAATAGATCAAGGTAATTATTTATTGTGATATAGTAATTACAGTGCTTAGGAAAGTAGACAAATATTCCTACCATAAAACTGTAAAGGGAAACAAGGAGCAGAGAGAACTACACCTTAGTAGTAAAAAATCACAAGTATGAAATTGTTGAGGATCAAGCTACCAATCAGGTAGTATGTGAAGAAGGAAATAGATGAAGTGAATACCAGACAAGAAAGCCAGCTGACAAGAAGAGCAACAGATGAGAAAAGCAGCCAAGATTTGACGAACGGAGAAACTGACAGAAAGAGCAACCGACGGCAAGAGCGACGGACGGTAAGAGTGACCGACGGCAAGAGTAACCGACGGTAAGAACAACCGACGGTAAGAACAACCGACGGTAAGAACAACCGACGGTAAGAACAACCGACGGTAAGAACAACCGACGGTAAGAACAACCGACGGTAAGAACAACCGACGGTAAGAACAACCGACGACAAGAGCAACCGACGAAAAGAACAATCGACGGTGAGAACAACCGACGAAAAGAACAACCGACGGTAAGAGT
>ML120656.1:17830-40619 GCA_003788595.2 Choiromyces venosus 120613-1
TTGTTGGTTCGCAAGTGATGTTGTTATGGGGAATGTTGACACAGGAAAAGGGTTTAAGAAAATATTATTATTACAAACAGTATACCCTTAAAAGTGAAAAGAGTAGTCACAATTAAGAAAATATTATTTATTTGATGTAAACCC
The DNA here is from genome assembly GCA_003788595.2 of Choiromyces venosus 120613-1. Classification (NCBI taxonomy): domain Eukaryota; kingdom Fungi; phylum Ascomycota; class Pezizomycetes; order Pezizales; family Tuberaceae; genus Choiromyces; species Choiromyces venosus. The sequence goes on from ML120656.1 coordinate 17,975, forward strand.
TCTAGGTAACTTTTGTTTGGCAAAAGGGCAAGAAATTATGGCAAAAGAAATTGAGTGTTACTAAGCAGCTATCTTTTCAGAAAAATGCTATTTTTTTTTTTCAGAATTAATTCCATTTTCAGCTTTTATTGTGATTTTTTTTAATTGGGCATGCCAAACAGGGCCTAATTTTTTTTTCTTTTTTTTTTTTTTGCTATCTGATTGCAGGTTTTATTTTTGTTTCCTATTTTGGGAATTTATTTAGTAGGTTTAACTAGTAGTTCTTAGCCTGTACTTGTTAGCTACTAATGATACCCATTGATGCCCCCAGCGTCTCATTGCTAGATGTTTCGATCTCCAGTACCTAGTACAGTACAGTAGACTACAGTATATGATAATTGTGATAGCATTCAGCCCCCTTGCTTTGGCATCCGGTGTCACCTAGCATTGGCTGACCATCAGAGTTGATTATCTACTACAGTATTGACATTAGTGATGAGATGGACCGGGGTTTGAAGTTGGTCTGGAATGGCTGGGCTACAACCCCTGTCCATCTCATCACTAACTTCAATGCCTGAGTAGGTCGGATTGCTTGAATCCAGCCTGTCAGGTGTTCAGCTATATTGACTCAACCCCAGGAGACGATTTCAGACACTTCTAGTGCTAGTTAGGCAATGCGACAATACCATAGTGCCAATAGTGTTGGTAAAAGATACCATTCTTGGCTAGATTTTATTAAGCCACCCACCCTAACACCCTCATTTCGTCCAATTTTTTCATGCTGGAGTCTTGAGTCCAATCGTGGTGGAGAATGCTTAGATTATTACGAACATAATGTTGAACACTCTGAAAACGTCATTTTGCAGGAAAACCTTTTGCGTAAATAACGAGTGATAGTCAGTGATCCTGCGACCCCCCCAGAGCCCTGTGTATACGACTTGACATGTCGTATATAATACGAGAAAACTATACAAACTTCTCATTTTCACGGAACTGTTGACACGATACCAATAGCCAGTGGTAACATATTTCTACATTACCGATGCCTCCTAGCATCGCAACTGTATGATGTCCCATGGCATCACTGTTGCAACAGCACAACATCCCATCATGTCACAGTGGTGACAGCATGACCTCCCATGACATCACGGGCATGACACCAGTACTTGTACCCCGATCCACACACCTTCTCCTGTGTACCTCCATATTCTCTTCTACAGGTCTCCCAACTCCAGCTACATCCTCCCACTGCTAAACCATTCTATCAAGTCATTCCAATTTCTACATGCACTAGCCTCTTGGGATAACCTCTGTGAAACTTATTTCTGACCAACCACTCAGGAGTGCTGGAGGGAGAAAGTTACAAACCAGTGTACATCTCTCTATATAGGGTTTCACGCCTGCTATACCTTTGGGACCGTGGTGCGAGATTTCTCAGGTTTCGAGAATTGGTATTCCAATTGGTTTACATCTGTTTGTGGAGCCTCTCCTCTGTGCAGATACTCAGGATACTAGAACTGACCGTATTCTCAACAGACCACCTTGTGCTCCACGATTCTAAATGCACCATATCATGCTACATCTTTCTCAACTCCCCTGGCATTGTACCAATAATGGGAAACTGGGAAACATCATGCGTCCCCCCTACCACCAAACACCCACCGGTATAAGACAAAGGCCTGGGAGCAAGGTGCCGGTAACAATTGATACTATGCTTTATCCTACAGTGAAGTCCCATGTTGATGGAGGGTCTACCTCGATGAAGCTCTCTCAGCCCAAGGACAAGCAACCAAGGCTCAGGCCAAGGACTGATAGCAAAATGGAAGGCTGGTTTGATAAGGGAATATCTCAGACCCGGGAAGACCAGGTGACCTGTGAGGAGGCAAAGGAGAGGGGTGAGAAGGTGTTGCATGTTATTCAGCACAAGTAAGGTATGCAATAGCAGTCATGTAGTACATGTCATAGAATACTCAAATAACACATTCTTAGGAAACATTATCAAAGTGTTCCTCAGTATAGATATCGAGACACACAATTCCTGTCCACACCTGACCGACCTGCAAGTACTATCCTTGGACCAATATGATGTGCCCGGCGCCTCATGTCAGCAAGTCAATATTGGTGCAGGCGAGCTGTATGTGGCCCTTGATCGCAACTATCGCCCCCTTCTTGTTTTATTTACCAATCCATGCTCCGCTATCTATGGTGAGGAGGTTGGGGCAAGGATTATAAAGCAGGCTACAGACAACATTACTAAGTACTGTGAGATTGAGCCTCCGAGGCTTCCATGCAGCATAAGGTACAATCATATTGAGGATTGGCTCCTGCAAAATCCACGACACTATGCCTATCCGAACTCATACTGTGGGGTGTTCCATTGGGGCATTTGTACACAACAGGGACATGAGGACCTAGGACTCGTTTTGACTAAGGATACCAATGACATCAGTTCAAATACACGTGGAGACTTATAAGCACTCCTTGCCTCATTCCAGAATATCACAAAGCTTAAACGGTTCCTTCTTGGGGCCATTGATGGGCCACAACGTGACACAATGCAGTCCACAGTTGAGGTATTACCCCATCACTTCCAGAATCTCTGGACCAATTATGACAACGAGTGCTTTTCCCTATGTGCGTGCCTCATCAACATTGTAACGGAGCTGCACCTGGACCAGGGTGACCTTGACTGGATGATGAGTGTGCCATTGGGACAGTTTGAAGGGGCCGGGTTTTGCATATTCGATTTGGAATGTTGCTTCCACTTTCCCACAGGTTCGATAGCAGGCATCCGTGGTGGCAAGCTAATCCACTTTACAAGGCTCTAGACTGGTTCCCAACTCTGCTTGGTTTCAACTATGTATGGGTCCCTGCTGCGGCATGTTTTCAGGAGTCAGACAGAGGCAGGTGCCAGTAGGGGGCAGATGCGCAAGTGGAAGCATGATTGCATGAATGGCACTGCTCTCCCTGATCTCCAGAATGAGGGTTCCAATTCTGAATCCTTATTGAGAAATTAACTTACCTTATTTGTATGATGGGATGTATCTGCCCTCTGTTATGTTAGATTACCTTGGAGGGCATGTGGCTGTACGGATATGTGGATATGTAGATTTGTGGCAGATCAGAATAAAAGAGATAATATGAGAACAATTGATAATGTAGCTAGGAACAACGTTCCTAAGCCTATCGTGATGTGTAACTAATATTCATGAAACAAGCTTCTAATTTGCACAAGTGTCATGATACAATGTGAAGTTGCATGATGGCCCATGACGGGGAAGTAGCTTATGTTACAACAGAGAGTATGAGTTGATCTGATAAGATGGGGTAATACAAGGCGTCAAGCTACAAGTGCTAAGCCTGTTTGGATACTAGTTACAGTTCACCATGTTCAAACCCCTTGACACAGTATTCCACTGATACGCATCAAGATCAACACTATACAGTACTCCAGCATCTCATAATATATACAGGACCCTCGAGATTGACTAGGTAGACTTTCACCATGGCTGTTAAATGTCCGTTTTGTCGCCGAAGGTATGTCCAGGCAGGCACATATGAGAAACACCTACAAACTGCACATGCAAATCTGGACATCATACTTGCCTCTACTATATGACATGTACCTTCTGTGAGTGCTATTAATGATACCAAAACAGATCTATTCCTCACCCCAGAGGTAAACGATGAGAACAAACGGGCAGATTCAGACTATGAATCTAATCTGGACCCCACTGGATGGGATGCCAACACATTGAATGATGATGTCATGCATGAGTCTGATGCTGAAGTACTCAACCACAACACCTCAGTGATGGCCCGCAGACAATCCCATTACCCAGGCGCCAGGGAAGGGATTGGAGACGTGAGCGGGTTTGCGGATGAACACTATACTGTGTGCTAGGATCCATGGGTTCCGTTTGCCAATGCTCATGATTTCAAACTTGCATCTTGGTTCATTCAGAGCAAAGTCCTGAAGTCTCGAATAAGTGAATTCTTTTCCAGTGGTCTGGGTAGTTCTGTGTCAGTTGGCTATAGTTCAATGCACATGCTGGAGAATCATCTCCAATCATTGGACCCCTGCAGTCCTTATCTACAATGGTTCAAAGGTGAAGTCGACGATGGGAAGAGAATGCAGCATTTCTTCTATCGGAATGTCCTTGACTGTGTCAGATACCTTCTTCGGCAGATAGCATACAGGGATGACTTGGTCTACACACCATGGCGTGTATATGACCAGAATGGGCATAGGATATATGTTGAAATTGTTAGGCATATGGAAAAAAGGGCCAAAGTTACCCGGCCTTTACATAGGATTATTTCTACCATACCCCTGCAGCCCCCATGTAGGGACCGGGCGTCATTACGGTATTACGGCCGAGTTGCGTCCCGACACTTTAGCCACAATAAATGGCACCTTCAGCATAACACCATATACGTCGTCGCCGTCCGTCCGACCGGATGCTGTCCGTAGGATATATGAGAGGGCACCTTTGGCGACTCATGGGAAGTGACTCGGAGGAATTTGGTTAAGTTTTGAGCAAGCTATTACCTTGTACATTAGCAGTTAAATATTATGGCTGATAAGTGATGGGACGATTTGGGAAGAAACCTTAGTGACCGAATATCGTGAGCCTATGGCACCGACGGGTAGCCATAGAGCCGAGCCTTTTGCTTTGAAAGAAGTAGTGCCCCAAGAGGGCCTACTCGAGAATCGGTATGAGAGGTTTTCGCTGGATAAGCTATTGGCTCGATCCAGAGCAAAAAACCCTATATATCCGATGGGCCTTGTGATGCATCAATATGCGACACAATGGCCGCGCTCATTCATTAAAGCTGATCACTTTATGTTTTGAGGCAGAACAATTGGTATAGTTGCCATTAGGGTGGCATACTCAAATTAAGTTCATATAGTGGAGAGATCGAAGGCTACCTACTGGAGGGGTGTTCACACTCCCCAGAAACAATAGGAGTTTGAAGAGATCAAAGCTAAGCAAGGCAAATATTCTCAGGGTCAAAGGTGTTCGCACTTAAGAAAATTAAGAGGTTTTTGACGGAGGTACTTAGATAGTATGGGAGTTGGTTGTAGCCCGCGATAACCCAGACGCGGAATATAAATATCGAGGTACTCCCAGCTATCAGAAACATCAAGCAACGGAGAAGAGATCTTATTAATATATTTATTACCTTACTCTTGAAAACTATTATTACACATATCCTTTATAAAATACTTCGGGAAATACGAGCCTACCTTAACGATCTTCGTTTTATCTTACTTTACCTTATTTCAAGAAGCTTATGGCCTAGACCTACCGGCCCTATCTACGGTTGGACTACCCCACAACAGAAATGCATATGGTGGACTGGTGGTGGGATGTCCAAGTACGGTACAACCTGCTTTGCAACCTCCTTCATCAGGGCACTGGCTAACGGTTTATAGGATACACTTCCACGTGGTGCAACTCTGGTTCGAATAATTGGAATGTCCAATCAGACCCATCTTACCAACCTCTTGGATGAAAAGAAAGCATGGCCTGTCTATATTACCACCAGAAATCTCCTATTGACTAGGCATAACAGACCTGGATCAATGGCAGTTCTCCTTCTTACACTATTGTCCGTCCCGTCCAAGTTCCCACAGTCCTCTTCAGCAGACAACCTGCAGAGACAAATCAATGCCGACACACTACAAGGCATATTTGAACTCATACTGTCATCCTTGCAAGATGCAGTGCTTGACGGTGTCTCAATTGACTGTGCAGACAGTAAGGTCTGGCAGTGCTTCCCTATCTTGTCTACATAGGTTACAGACCATATGGAAAATGTTGCACTACCCGGAGTAAAATCTAACACCTGACCAAAATGTGAGGTGGCTCCTGATGCATTGGGAACCGATGGCCAGGAGACATATCAGACATAGGATTATGCCACATACAAACATCTCGAACATGAAAATGAGCATCGATTGACAGACTCTGGGTCGGGAGACATGAATACCACATTTGATGCACTTGGTATCAAGATGGGATGGAATGTTTTTCATGGGCTTCAATGGGTTTCAGCACCCGATCTGCACAAGCTAGATTTGGTCCATACAGTTTATTTGGGACTATTCAAGCATATGATGGACTGGGTTCAGGGATTCCTCAAGAAACACGCCTGACTGCAGTCTTTTGACGCAACCTAGAAGGCTTTACCACTATACCCGGGATTCCTTGCGGCCAAAAAGGCATACCACTAGGTTACTCATTAGCAAGGAAAAGCGATGAGGAACCTGGAGTGTTGTCTTTTGGGAGTTCTCACCATGGCATTCAGGCAGGCTGAGAGTACGCAAGGATTGCCATTCAAATGCCCACTCACCTGCATCAGGTCATTACTCAATTTCACTTTGATGGCCCAATATTGAAGCCATACACCTGAGACCTCAGATTATAAGGAACAATATCTGAATCAGTTTCATGATGTGAAAGATATCTTCTTGGAGTTTCAAATATCAAAGAGGACACGGGCAAAGGTTGACGAGCAACAAAGAGAGCTACAACATTAGAGAACATGAGTAAACCAATGTGTTGTGAAATCCAACTGGTATCAGGTACGGGAGCAGGATTGTGAAGAAGAGATCGACCAATGTATGGAACTAATCCATATGGAATCTCATTTCAACTTCATTAAGATGCATCTACTAAGTCATTTTCAGGGTCACATATACCAGTTTGGCAACATTCAGATGTATTCTACAGAGTTTGGTAAGCTTGCACATAAGGAACAAATCAAGGAGGGGTGGCGGCATTTAAATAAAAACAATGCTGCAAGACAGGTCCTGCACAGCTATGGTCACCAGCATGCGATCTGAATGAGACTTTTGAACCTGGATTCCCTTCAACATCGTGGGGCTGATCTCCCTACCGATGTCATGGAACATTTAGATAAAACAAATTACGTATCCATGCTAGTTACCAATCGTAAGATCCTGAAGGGGTGTCATGATGATGTTTCCAATATGATGGATTTTTGCAAGGTCTGGAGTATCACACCAGAGAGCATCTGTCGGGAATTGATTCGATATAGCTGTAATAGCCTGCACACCGAGCACTGCCTTCCTGAAGATCCTGCCATACTTCGATTCCTTCCAGTGGAACTACTAACACAACTTGAAATCCCCATTCAAGCGTTCTAGGAAACCGATATTTATGAGATCCACAGGGCACGCTCTACTGGTACCCGACTCTTCAGGAACCAGGCGAGTCGCAACGATTGGGTTTGGGTACAGATGGGTGGCGAGCATATGTATAGTCTGCTCTGGGGCCGTCTCCTCGGAAAGCTCCTAGCACTCTTCAAAATCAGAGACTACATGCACGAGGACACACTTCATAGACTTACATGTATCCAAGTATTGAATGTGGTTAACTTAGGATGCATATCCGACATCCATAGCCTTGTCACGGTACAGTTAAGGGAATATGCATGAGAGTTTACTATAGTAGACATAGGGACAATCCTAGGCCTGACACACCTCATCCCGGAGACAGACCACCGAAGGCTTGTTAATAGCCATATTGATTTAAGGAGATTTAACGAGATTTATTGAGGGGTCATGAGATCAGACAGTCGGGCGACAACTGTTAGCTTGGGTAAGTATTCAGCATCGAGGATGGTTGAATGGCGTGGAGAATATTATAGCATCTTTCATTGCAACCTGTATATAGAAACCTCTATGTAGAAACCAATTAATGGAAACTAAATAATAGATACAACAAAAAGTACACGATGTAGAAAATTATGGTGGGGGATTGGTCAGTTCTTGAGATTAGGACCCTGATGACACCACAACGTGAAACGTCATGGGTCTTGATGTTGCGATGATGCTGTGGGACATTGTGGATCCCGACGTCAGTAGGATGGAGTGAAGAAACCAGACAGATTGCGACAAATCACCGCAATGCCCTGTGACCTCACAGTGTAGAACCAATAATGGTGACGCATCAGGATGCTGGGAAGGTTCTGTGCAGGGATGGGGACATCGGGGGATGGAAGGCATCTGTGGTCGATGTTCAAATAGAGTTATAGCATTGCAATGAGAGATGGAAGGAACATAATGAAGGCCGCCCCTGTGTGGCCATGCCCAGTGGTACTCCCATGAGGCAGCGGCCATAGCCAGCCGTCAGGATATGGGGAAGAAGCTGCAACAGAGATGCAGATGTCCAGGGGTCGTGATGATGTCAACCCAATGTCAGCTAGTGTCCATGTGACACAGGATATACCAGGCACAATGTTGTGTTGCTACACATATCATGATACATAGGGCACAACAGGAGGTTGCAATGGAACCCAGGATGCGCCAGGTGCACTGGGCGCATGAGAAATGCGGTGTGTGTCAGGACGTGACGCCTATACATCCGACACAGGGTCTTTTTTGCTGATGAATTAGCCTACAAAATTGAAAGAAACTCTTTAATCTCAGGCATGTATCAGCCAGAAACTGTATAGAAAGAAATTTGAGAATCTTGAAAAGCAGATTCAAAATTCTTAAAAGTGCTACAGCATATGATGGTGAATCTTTGGCAGTACTATTCAATGCAATATGCTGTATACATAATATGATTTGTTGTGATGGAATTCCAATCAATGAGGGAGGATTATGTTGATCTCCTGAGAAACAAAGATTTTAACTTGCAATTGCACAAGTCCCAAGACATGTACTGAGTGCAAGACACATGAAGGAAAGAGGAGAGGAGTTAAGAGATGAAATCACTGAGGAGATGTGGAGGAGCTACCAAATTATTATGAAATCAAGGCATTTTGCTAGAGGGGAAGTTGATTAATGTACATAGGTAAAAGTAGTTCTAATTAGTCAACTTATTTCTGCTGAATAGCCAACTATATTGTTCTCCTCAGCCAACCTTACTGAAGCTCTGCTGATGGACCCACAAAAGTAATACAATGAATAGGACTATTTTCTAAGAGTTCAATTGCCTCAGCAACCTCACTTTCAGTAAACTTTCCATCCTTGTACATCTCAATCAAGACAGCAAGTGCCTCCTAATATTGTTGAAACCTATCTTGGAGAAGTGCATACTGAGGAGGGATAAGAGGTTGGGGTAAATCATCAAGCAAGTTGATAGAACAAGTGTTGTCTGAGTCCTGACACTTAAGTTTGTTGGCTTGAGTTTCCACAATAAAACCAGACACTTCCTTGAAAATCTGGTTGGCAAGTGCAGAGAATGATACATTACTCACTTCAACAGATCTAGATCTATTCTGTTTTGACCTCGTATTTATCTGTGGAATTGATCTATTGGTTAGAAGTGACTGGTGAGTACTGACTGGAGATCCCAATCTACTGTTACTTCTACTTGATACCATACTATCATCTTCTAAGTTAAGGGGGTGATTGGCTTGCCACAATTTCACATTTTGGGCATCTCAAATTGCAATTTCAAATTCTGAGGTGTATGGCACACTGAAAATTTGAAATGCCAGTATTTCTTGGCATGTTTTTTGTTGGTATAAAGTCAGATTATGTAATAATAAAAAAGAAATACCCCCCTTTTAAGTAAACAAAAATACTACATCACCCATACATCTGCGAGGAGCTTGTCAAAATTCGACAAACTACCTTTACAAACTTTAAAAAAATTACAATAGCTTCCAACATATCTACATGACAAGCAAAAGCCTTATGGACTACAACAGCCAACAAAATTCTAATCACATCTATGCTTTGCCAATGCCGCAAGGGTAGAAAACTGGATAATGGCTTCAAGAAAGATGTTTGGTTAGAGATACTTTCTGAGTTCAATAGACAAAGTAAAGAAGGGAGCCTGGCAATTGGGCAGATTAAATCCCGATCAGCTACTGTAAGAATCATTCTATGAAATAAATATTTGATGCTATGGAGCAAGTATACTAATACAGATATTAGCATAAAAAAAATTGGAAAACATTCAACCACCTTCTAAACTCTTCTGGCTTTGGCTGGAATAATAGTAGTAAAGTTGTAACTGCTACTGATAGTGTATGGAATGATTATATAAAGGTATGAGCACCCAACAAAATAAGAAAGAAAGACTATAGCTTCTACCTTACAAGAACTAACCATTAAAAATATGTAGAACCACCCAGGTGCAGCGTTGTTCAGGCAGAAACCACTGGACAACTATGAAGAGCTTAATGAAATATTTTGCAATACAACTGCTACAGGAGTGAATGCAATAACTCCAGCATCCTTACAATTGCCTAGAAGAGGCTGTCAGTTTGGCTATCAAACTACTCAGGATAGTCAGGATGAGTCTAGCAATTCAGGATTGCAACCTAATCCTGACTGGTTTGAAGGAGAAATATCTTACTACAGGGAAAGATATTCGGATATTGCACAGCCCAGTGGGGGAGGAAATTGGAGGAATAGTGGAAGGGTGGAAAGTTTCGAAAATGATAGATATGGTGGAGATGGTGGAGATGGTGGAGATTGTGTGGTTGATAGGAGGGATGGAATGGGTAGAGATAGTAGGGGTAGTAGGAGTAGAGGTGGTAGAAGTGGTGGGGTTGATAGAATCAGTGGAGTTGGTGGAGTTGGTTATGATGGTGGTAGTAGAGGTGATGTTGGTATTGGTGGTATCAGTATTGACGGCGTTGGTATTGGTGGTGTTGGTAGTGTTGGTATCAGTATTGGTAGTGATGGGATTGGTGGAGTTGGTGGAGTTGGTGCTGGTACTGATGGAAATGGTGAATGTGATGGAGATGGTGGAGACCATTGGGATACCAATGAGGACAGAACAGAGTATGCTAGTCAGTGGTCAGGATCTGATGCACCTTATGAGGTTGAAGACAATAACCAGGTACTTGACTCAGTTTGTTTAGATCAGCTCCCTACTATAGCAACTACTCCAAAAAGATCAAAAAAATAATTAACTTCCTGTCAATTAGCAAATCAGAAGTTAGAGAAAATTATAGGAATGGCTGGTGAGGTAAAAGAGGGGATGATGGGATTAATTAATAATATGTTAGCAAGGGGACATGGTAAGCATGCTCGGAGTATCCATGAGGGTGACAGTGGATCATCAAAAGAAGATGGTAATACAAATCAAGAAGGATTTAAATCCTCAAAGCTAACAAATGTTCCTTTAGAATTTAGACCCTATGCTGAGTGTTTAGAAGTAGTTAATTCAATGTATGTAGTAGGAGAACTTACAATGGCAGAGGCAAAGGTAGTAATATCTGTATTTAAGGAGAGTCCAATCGAGTGTGTTACATTCATGGTTCTTTCTAAAGATTTCAAGGTCGAGTGGATAAAGGATGCTATCAACTCACAAACTTCTGGTATAAGTCAGGTATGATTTTTTTGTATTATTTATAAAAGTATACATAGTACTAGTCACGTTTATATTTTATTGCAATTATTCTCGCTCAAATCTCCTCTCCTCCATAATTCTCTGATAACTCTCCCACATATCTGCAGCAATTATATCTCTCAGCTCTTCTCCTTGTTTTTTTGGCTGAGTGGAATTTAGGACTGATGGCATTACTTGTACAGCTACCTCTTGACATGCTCGCTTGGCTTCCGTAAGAGTAGGTCCCTGCTTGGAGGCTGGGATAGCATCAAGGGCAATTATATTGTGCAGGCAACACACCCTGTTAAAATTTGCTGCTGTAGTGATTGCACCATAATTGGATGCTTGCTTGAGTATCTTAAATCTTGTTTTGAGAATACTAAGAGTCCTCTCAATGCAATTCCTTGCGGAAGCATGACGGAGATTAAATAACTCTTTAGCATTTTGAGGTTTTTTGGAAATTAATATAGAGTTAGTATTAGGACAGTAAAATTAGGATGATCATTATAAAGGAGACTTACACCTGATTCCCAATTATTTGCTCTCTCAAATGATAGCAAACACCCCAGTAGGGTGTAAGGTATTCAGGTGATATTCCGTATCCGGCATCTGCTAAGTAGAATTTTCCACTTGGAATTTAAAAGCCTTTATCACAGGCATCAGCTAGGACTTGTGAGTCATGAGCTGATCCCTCCCATCCTGATAAAACAAATAGAATCTTGCAGTCAAAACTGCAGGCAACAAATGCATTTTGGGCAGTAAAGCCCTTCTTTGTTCTATTAGATGGAGCATCTGCTGCAGATACATTCAATGGAATCAAAGACCCATCAATTGCTCTGATACAATTCTGGAAAAAGAGGAAGAATTTTGGATTAGTTAAAATCTCTGGTGGTAAACCATCAAGGTCTGTATTGCTGGCTGTTGGAATCTGGATAAACTCTGGCGCTAGCTGGTTTATTGCATCCAAAACATCTTTAAATAGCCAACTAATAGTTTCGGGAGAGTGTTGGAATCGCTCCTCTGCTACCCGCTGGCAGGAACCCGATGTGACAATGAACACAAAAATGTGGAGCCGGTGCTCAACAGTAGTATACTAAGAGTCTTTAAGAAGACCCTTTTCTCTTAACAAACTCTCCAATGATCGAAAAACTTCCAGTGGCATGTGAAGGCATTCCAGAATACGCCTCTCATGAGTAGAGGCTAGCAGCTCAGCAGTATACTGCTGGCCACTCATCTGAGATATGTGCTTTGGTTGTAGTTGTCGTATAGGTAGCTGCTCATATATTTCTCTTTGAAGTGATGAGAGTGCAACAATTGCTTGTAGTGCAGTAGTACCAAGCTCGAGTATCTCCGCTATCTCATTGATCTCATTTATTTCATTTATTTCATCAAGCATAATTTCCTGGCCGGAGTAATGTGTGCTTTTGGAGATTCTAGTGGCTCTTTTTGTTGAGTTTGTGGTTGTTGCTTTTGTTGTACAGGTGTTTTGTCAATTGTTATTGCTTGTAATTGTTAGGGGTTACCTTTGTAGGTGGGGTATGGTACAGTGTCATTATTGGTGAATTGGTAGAGAATATTTTTTCCTTCTAAGCCCTAATTCCTCTGCATAATTAAATTTAGTTGAGCCTCATTTTGTCAATTTCTAATTCTCACAATTCTGTACCTGCTTGGCTCATGGAAATTTGAAATTCACAACTTGAAATTTTACCCCACAGTAATTTCAAATTGCAATTTGAGATGCCCAAAATTTGAAATTGTGGCGAGCCAATCACCACCTTAGATACGAGAGAATTGTCTCAGAATGTCAAGGTTGCCTCTCCCAGTAGCGCGTTGGTTTTAGCTGTTGTTTTCTCCCGTCTCCATCTTAGTAGGAAAGTCCAACGTCCTGAGACAATTCTCTCTTATCCAAGATAATACGGGAGTCCAATCGAGGGGGGGGGGGGGGTGAGAAGGGGGGGGTAAGGAGGGGTAGCTATCAAGATCTAGCGGTTGACTCAGGTATGGTAGGGCTAGGTAGGTAGCGCAGGAGATGGACGGTGCAGATTGAGCTTAATCTTTTATCACGCCTACCACACCCCGCTACCACTGGCCCACTGGACCAGAGTGGTGGGATATTTTGGCTGTGGATGGTGATGTGAGTTCCTGGTTTGCGGTTTTTAGCACATGGGGTAGTTAGAAAATTTAGAGATGGCCTCTTGTTGATGAGGGAGGCTGGAGTTTGATAGTGGGGTTTGAGGCTGTGCTAGGGTACCATGTTTGAGTGGGTATGGAGGAATATAGTATCTAGCATCTGATTCTTCCAGTTTTCTCCTCAAGTGACTGAGTTGGGAGGGAGGGGGTAGGGAAGACATAAGACTTTTGCACACTTATTTCTTCGAGAATTCTTGTTTGACACCTATATCAATCACACCATCACTTGACGAAAAAAAAGATTGCGAAATCACAGCTAGTATGCTCCCCGACATTCACTCACAACCCAAGAGTTTGAAGCAAAGGTTGTTGATAAATTAGCATACATGGCCGGACTAACTGTTGTATTTGACACTTCTCCGAATGTTTCAAAACAAAACAAAAACAAATGCTGGAATTGGATTCACTTGTATCAAATTAAAAAATACTCGCCCCCTCACTTCGGTTCACTCAATCACGTCGTTAGATATTGCTGTTAGATAAATGTCACGTCTCCAGACAAACGCGTAAGTAAGCGAAATCTCAATTTTTAAAAAAAGTAAAAACTAAATGAGGCAAGTAATAACTGACACCTGCCGAACACTCATACAAACACAACCTAGCGGAGGAGCAGTCCAGCCTGGTTGAAAAGAACAAAAAAGCAAATAAGAAATTGCAGACAAAATGTAGAAATGCGAGAACTGCCACCACTCCTTTCTCGCCAATACCACTTGCAACAATGATCCCGAGTAGCGGTTGACTGAATGGAAACAGATGGTGGGAAACAAGTTCTCCGTGAGAGAGAGAAATCAACAAATGAGAGAAAAGCAAAAAAGCAAACAACAGAAAAATCAGAGACTCCAATAGTATATGGTGACGATATTCCCGATGTGGAGGCCACCTCTTGGCTCTTGGTTTGTTTGTCAGAGTAGGCTGGCTGGATTGGCGATGTCCACTGGATGGAAAAATAATATCGTCGGAAGTGAAGTAAAAGAGAGACCGAATTATGATGAACTCACAGAGGGGAAACACGATCTGAATTCTGTCAAGAGACAAACAGACTAAGGTAGACTTATTCGTGACCCAAAAGGACCTGACTGTAACTGATAATGTTGACCCCTCGTGGTTGTTGATGTGATCGGTTGTTATAATGATGAAACCACCAGAAGACTAGGTACATGAGTGTACTACAGACCAGTCCTTAGCCAGTGAAACAAGCAGCGAAACATGACCCAATGGCCTAACCCAACCAGTAAACAAATTTCCACCTCCACACCGGCACACAACACCGTAACCATGGAAAAGCCAGAGAAAGATATATCAGCAAACACCGGACATATATGCGACTTTCGGTGGTGATATTACGTGAAAGTGGGAGATCCTCTCCCAAGCCTTTGGTGTATCATCTAAAGACAGGGCCAAAGAGGTAGCTTAATAAAATAGCCTAGAGTTATGTGCGACGGGAAGTACGAGAATATATATAGAAATGAGGGTTTATTGAGGGCTGGCTTCCTACAAATGAGTGTGGCCACATGGCTCTTCCCATCCGGTATTGGTAAGAAAGCTCCTGTACACCGCAAAGGCCACCTCGCCATTGGGATAGAGGGTATTAAGCTCGTCCTCAGATACCACGATGGACTGGATCCAGAATTTCAACTTATTCAATAGTATTCTTTTTAAACAAATACGATACCAAGTGACAATGGGTGATGGTATATCCCAGCAAAGGAATAATAATAGAGAATAAAAGGAGTGAAGATTTGTTTCTAGTAAGATATCAAAGAGTGTAAAGATAATTTAAGAAAAAAGAGATGAACAACTCGAATGTGCAATATGACTTCTCTGGTAATACCTTGATGAGGGGATAATAAGCGTGCACACAGAACAAAAGAAAAGTAGGAAATACAAAGGCTTTAAATAGACACAACAACGTGCAAAGAAACAATAAAAGCAAAAACTGAATCCTAAGTTTCCTCCGTTCTGTTCTCGCCAGGAGTAAAAGAACATCTCACAATCATCCCATAAAACATGCCTGGGTTTCTCTCGATGTTTTACCCATTTCACTAACTATGCAGCCTTGCAACATACTAGTATTTAGCTAATGTTGCAAGTGTTTTGCACTAACAGTATTTTCCTCCACACCAAATATATGCTGAGCAGCAGTGAATATTTCCCACACTCCCACTCTGTGAGATATTTCTAATAGTGAAAACAAAACAAGGAAAAATAAAATAAAATATAATCAGAAGGAAATAATCAACAAACAACAAGTGAAATGGAAAGAAAATACTTGTGCTCCTCCCCCATAGTGCTATCCAATATATCTGTATCTCTCCATGAAATCTCTCCAACTTCTCACTGTTCAGGCTCTTTGTCAAACAATCAGTTATCATATCTCTACTGAGTAAGTACTCTAAGGTAACATCACCAGTCAGAATCTTTTCGCATATATAGTGTTCTCTACAGGTGATGTATTTTGTTCTTGCATGGAATTTGGGGTTGTGGGCTAAGGCCATAGATTCTTCATTTTTTTGCAAGTATTGTTGTAGGTCTACAATCTCTTCTAGTCAATTCAGCCATAAACCTAGCTACCCATATTGCTTCCTTTGCTGCTTGCATGAGGGTCATATACTTGGCCTCTATAGATAATAAGTCAATAGTCTATTGTTGCTTGCTGGACCAAGAAACTGCTGATTTCAATGACATCAAAGTATTTGTAACCATGCATAGTAAACCACCAGTGCTTCAGCTTGTCTCAGGGTCTCCTAGCCAATCAGTATCATTATACAGTACTGGGCATAACTCTGCATCTATCCAAAATGGTCCAAGGCATAATCCCATCACTGCAATCTAGTTTATATATTGTAAAAGATATCACGTGACTATCATATAGGTTCATTTTTGTAACAGGTGGTAACCTGTATGAACTAATACAATAGGGATCGGCGGTAGGCCAGCTATTGTTCGATTCCTAAGGGAGACTAGACAGTGAAAGACAAGAAGGTTTTAGAAGAAGCGAAGGGGAAAGGGAGCAAGAGAATCGCCATTCAACCAAGTATATTTCTTATCTAGGTTCTGTCTGAAGTCTGGCGTTTCCTGCTAGTCAGGAAGCCTGTCTTAAATACATGATTTCCTCCACCCAAGGTAGAGGTTCCTGAAAACCCGCAATCACTGTCATTACCGGTAAGTGCACACTACTGGAATCTTGTGATCCTACCGGAATCCTCAAAGCACAAGGCAATCCTTCAACCAAGCCTTATCTCTACCACTGGTATACATGACCATTCCTTCCCTTGGAATCCATAGGGCAAAACCTTGCCAGTACAAAAGCATAACTAAAACAAACATAACATGTTACCGGAATCCTAGTGATTCCGGTAGTGAAACAATCAATCAAGCAAAACAAGAACAAACAGAATAATATAACAAAGGAAAACATAAGTGTAACTAGTATACAGTTCCGGGAACATGTACACATGTTACAATTTTGGGTCACCACTGAACTAGCTGAGGGCTCTAACTATGAATGCTATATCTGATTGAGTACACATCATCAGGTACATCATTCTTCCAATTGGACTCCTGTAGGTTGTTTCATTTTCAGGTTCTTCTTCTGTTTTGACTCACTTCATTCCAAGGTCTAATGCAGTTGAAACTGGATGGGACTCTTGGGGCTGAAATTTCTCTAAGATCTTTTTAGTGTAAACTGTTTGGTTGACTGTGATTGTTCCCAGTGTTCTTTGAATTTCAACACCAAGTAAGAAATGTGCCTTTCTGACATCTGGGATGGGAAAGTATTTGGCCAAATCTCATTTGGAATTATCTATCGAATGACATGGTCTAATCCATAGCACATCATTGACCAATATCAGCACCCAACAAATATCTTCTTCTTGGCCTTTATGGTATACTATATGTTCCTCTCAATATCTCATAAATCCACATCTTGTCACAAGGTGTCAGTTCCATTCTTGGTTCTATATTCTTCCTAATTGTTTTAATCTGTACAATCCTTTCAACAATTGACAGACTTTTGGGCATTCCAGTACTACCACTTGCTCATCGATGTACATACCTTCCAGTATTTCCATCTAGATTTCCTCATCTAGTATGACTAACAAACAGGTGGTCTTTATGTCAGTTCAGCAGACTTTGTAATTTCATGTGACAGCGAGACTGTGCATTATTCGAAAGGAGATTAATTTCACAACAGGCATGAAGGATTCTAGGTAGTCAATTCCGTCGTACTGTGTAAAACCTTTAGCAACTAGTCTCACATTATACATGACAATTTCTCCCCTCACTCCTCTCTTCACCTTGAATACCCAGTTACACTTGATGGGAGTATGGGAAGGAGGTAATTCTATAATTTCTGAAGTCTTGTTTTCCTTGGTGGATTGTTGTTCTTCTTGTATACCTTTCTCCTACTTCTTTTAAAAGGTTGAGGAGAATGCAGCAGCATAGTCCAGTGACACTTCTATGTTGAGGTTTCCAGTGGCAAGAAATGCTTCTTCATGGAACTTCTTCAAGGTCTAACATCCTGTATTTTCTCTTTGAGATGGTTAGGGTACTGGGAGGAGGACTTACAACTCTGGTATATCAGAAGGAAATGATCTAGGTACTCATGCTAGTCTTTGTAGTATTGTTGATACTGTTTGCTGAGTTATCCCATATTGTATTCCCACTGTTGGTGGTACTACTTGGATGCTGTCATGTACTTCATTGTTTAACAGATTTTTTTCTATCACCAGCTCTACACATTCAGGTTTGGGAGTTGGGCTTGGAATCAAGCTATCTGCGATTGCCTCATCATTGGATTCATATTTGATAGTATTTATTGGCTTGGCTATGTGTTTGCCCATATCATCTTCGATCTGTCTACTTTTCTTCTCTTTGACAATTCTTATATCTTGTGCACTGAGAATGTTCTTTCTGATTAGTACATAATACAGTTTTGTGCCTTCATATCCAGTCACAATATATCATTCCCATTTCAGTTCCCATTTAGTTCTATTTTCTTTGAGTATGTGACGAAATGCTGGAGTGTCAAAGGGAATCAGATGAGTAAGCTCAGGTTTCTGACCATATCCAGTCCATAACCTGAAAGATATTTTGTCTTTTCCAATGCTGGAAGCCAGAGTTCGATTCTTTAGATATATGGCTGTTCATATTTCTTCACCCCACATCTCTTCTCCTAAATTTTGGTCAAGCATTATGGCTTTAGCTCTACTAACTAAAGTCCTGTTCACTAGTTCACTCACACTATTCTACTCAGGTGTATACATGACTGTCTTCTCATGTATAATTCCATTTGCCTTAAACATATGGGCAAATTTAATAATTCTATACTCACTACTATTGTCACTTCTTACTACTCTTATCCTTCTGTCTTGGCAGTTTTCTGCCCATGCCTTATATTCCATAAACCATTCAAATACTTTGGATTTTTATTTTATTGTAAAAATTGGAGGTGAATCAAGGATAGTCATTGATAAATAAAATGAAGTATCAGGCACCACCCAGGGAGGGAGTTCTCATCAGTCCAGTGATGGTAGTGTGGATGAGTTGTAGTGGTGTAGTGGTTGTTCTAGTTACAGCAGTGGAGTTTGGCTTTTGAGTTTGTTTTGCTGATGTGCAACTAGAACAGCTTTGACTAGTGCAGCTCCCATCAATCACCATGCTAGGTGTTTGAGCCACTAATTGTTTAATGTTTTCAAAACTTATGTGCTCTAATCACTTATACCAATCAAGGAGTGTCGAATGAGATTTCTAGATGCTCATTTGGTGGGAGTTAATTCTTCGTGTTTGGAGAACATAGGCATTGTCCTCCAATCATGTGATTCCAAATAGTTTCTTCCCAAGAGTGATGCTAACTATATCTATTCTCATAACTCTGAAACTTAACATACCTCCTGTGGCCTGTATACAGTGGACAGACATAAGTCGGCTACTTTCTATCTCTGGTACAGATAGTACCTTCATCAGTTATACCTGATTTACATGACCATTGATATCAAGATCTAGGATGACATCTCCCTCACTCTTAGTGAACATTGTTGTAATGTTCACAATTTGTATTGAACTTTGAGTTTTCATGAAGTGTTTGAAAATACTCTCATCAGCCATCATATGGTCAGTTGCTCCTGAGAGTAATTCCAACTTAGACTGAGCTCATTTGGCTGACGCAGGATCCATAGGTGTTCATGCTCCTTGGTTGCTGAAGGTCAATGCCATGTTCACACTTTCAGCCTTCTGGTGGTCTCTGTTTTTCTTTGACCATAGACTTTCTCACTGATCCTGTCTATTCTGGTGGTATCAATTTACCCAATGTGATTTTCTTTTACAGTTCAGGCAGCTCTCTTTATCAATACTCATTTGTGGCCCTATATTCTTTGGTTTCCTTCTTCCATTACTGTATGTTTTACCTTTATTACTTCTATTTCCTCTACTGTTCATAAAGTTGTCAATCTTCTCAGTCTGCTTTAGTCCTCTAGACAATTGCTGGTATTCAAGGATGAGTCAGTCACAGATCTGATCATAGGTTGTTTCATCATAGTCAGCATTGTTGTAAATTGACATTGCAAATGGATGATACTCGATGGAAAGATTCAACAAGAAAAGTTATTTCTTGTCTTTCTCTGATTGTATTTCCCAGTGGCTGCAAGCAGGTGGTACAATTTTTCTAATGTAGTCATGTATCCATTAAGATTGTTTCTGATAAAGTCTACCTTTGGCAGTTTGTCATGCAGGTACCAGATCCTTGCCTGGTCTTTCACAACATATTGCTTCATTAACTCGGCCCATAGTATGGCTAGGTCTTGGTCTTTGGCATATAGTTCACAATGAGAAGTATCCAGAAGCCTAGCCAACATTCCTCTCACCTTACCAACTTTTTTGTCCCATGTCTTTGCCTCTACTCCTTCAGGATGCTTCTCTGCTCTGAAGATGATAGGCCAATAACTCTTTTCTGCCAGGATGTCTATAACTGTGAGTCTCAATTCGTAATAGTTAGCTGCTTTCGAGAATAGCTTGATACCTAGGGAGGCAAGAATGTTTGCCTCGTTTCCGGTAGCACTGGGCATGCTTGCAGGTGGGATAGAATTTTGTGGAGGGTTCTTCGTATTGTCTGGCGTCAAGCTGAGCTAATAACCTTTTAAACAAATCCGGTACTGCATGACAATAGGTGATGGTATATCCCAGTGAAGGAATAATAATAGAGAATACAAGGAATGAAGATTTGTTTCTCGTAAGATATCAAAGAGTGTAAAGATAATTTAAGAAAAAATAGATGAACAACTCGAACGTCCGATATGACTTCTCTGGTAGCACCTTGACGAGGGGATAATAAGTGTGCACACAGAACAAAAGAAAAGCAGGAAATACAATGGTCTTAAATAGACACAACAATGCGCAAAGAACCAACAAAAGCAAAAACTAAATCCGAAGTTTCCTCCGTTCTATTCTCGCCAGGAGCAAAAGAACGTCTCACGATCTTCCCATAAAACACGCCTGTGTTTCTCTCGATGTTTTGCCCATTTCACTAATTATGCAGCCTTGCAACATACTAGTGTTTAGCTGATGTCGTGAGTGTTTCACACTAACAGAATTCTCCTCCACACCAAACGTATGCCGAGCAGCAACGAATATTTCCGACAATTCTTTGTAGTTCTTTGTATACCTCGTAGTATTCCACCGCTACTGCCTTCTTTTTCTTCTCGTCCCCCTCTTCCTCTTCCTCTTCCCCTTCCTCCTTGTCACGCCCCCGCAGCTGCTGAGCGCGGAGAGGGTTCTAAAAGTGCCTCACACTACCCGTGGGTATCTTGCTGCCCAGTGGTCCCCCCTGGCATAAAAGGGGTAGGTAGTTTCTGATCCCGAAATTTTGAATTGCTCTGGGGGGTTTGCTCTTCTGGACTTTTTGTCGGTGTGGCTTGTGTGATTGGCGGTTTGGTTGTGACATTTTGTGAGTCTGTCAGAATACTAGGTATCTTCCACACCCTCATTATCTTCACCGATGTCGCAGGTAGCTAGGATGGGGGTGGCTTCTTGGTGAAGCTGTCGTCGAGCTCTGATCCTACGTAGCGCATGTGTGAAGTTCGTGAATTGAGATTGGGCCGATTGGGGTTGCCTTGTGAGTGAGCCGGGGAAGAAGTTACGCTATTGTTCTTTGTGTCGGTAGGGGCTAGATTTGTTGGATCTTCTATCGTGCTCATGGCTCGTGCCCTTAGGTAGTAGTTCTTGTCCTTGCCCCTCTGGCAGCAAGGGGCTAAGGAGTTGGTGGGGGATTGTGGCGTTACGTTGTAGTACTTCACTGTTAAAATCGTTTCAATCGCCCTTTACGATCGAGTATGTGGATTTGCAGGTAGAACCTTGGTTCACTCCTGCGGGTAAGGTGGTGTCTGGGGTGTGATATTAACTGTATTGATGCTTGGGGCTGTCTTCGCGGATTATGTCCTCAACCTTGTCCCAACCCTCCAAGTCCGATTCTGAGATAGAGGAGTTCGAGTGGGAGTCTCCACTGAGGCCCCTTTCCTTCACCATTTCCTCTGGTGTAATACCCTCCACCAAGCCCCGGTCACCTTTTGTCCATTCATCAATCTCGTCGTCCCTGTCATGCTGATTCTCTTGTTGATACTATACTCCTTGATTGCCACTTGTTCCAGGCCTCTGGATTGTGATTCTGTTAAGTTGTTGATTTGACCCACCACCTGTTAGTGCAGTGTAGAAACCAGAAAACCCCGACTCCAGCGGGCTCTGCTTGATCCATCACCACCATCGCCATTATCGGTATTTCTCGGGCCCCGAGGAAGCTATCGGGCCTGAAACCCACTGGCCCGGACTGGTAATCCAGGAGGCTTTGAGGTCATTGAAATTGCTGCCGCTGCTGTCCTGAGCTCACCTGCACAGGTTATTTATGCTGCATGTCAGCTTGCGGGGGCTGCAGACTATGAGGAGGAGGAGTTGGCTGATCCACGAAAATGGAACTTGCGGAAGGTGTAGGATGATGCAGATGGGTAATATTAATTTGGCAGTAAGGGGTCTATCAAACGCCTCAACAAGACTCTTTGTAATTTCCTGAGTGCGTCTTGCATGTAGAAGCTTTCCTTGCTGCACTGGATCATGTCTAGAGCCGTCTGACGGATGTTAAAGTGTGTACTCTGGTCTGCCAGGGG
>ML120657.1:0-34208 GCA_003788595.2 Choiromyces venosus 120613-1
GTGTTAATGTCCTCATAGACCTTGGCCTCAAATATAGATGGCGGGTCTGTGTGCCTTTTCCCTCTGGCAATCGCACTTCCCAGTACCTCTAACATGTAGTCCTGGTCTGGGGTGTTTCCTTGCAGGGGGCGGCCTTCAGGTCTGGGTGTCGGAACCGGGGCTGGGCCTTCACCATTGCTGGAGCCGCTACTGCTGCTGCTGCTGCTGGGGTTAGGGTCTCCACCTCCAGCTCCACGCATCCTTGGGAGCCCTTGGCCACCTCCGCCTTCTCCCCCTCCTCCTTCTCCTACCGCTGGTTGGCCTCGGTCGACTTCCTTTCCTTTCTTTGGCCTGCCAGCTAGGGAGCCGGAGGAAGGTGGGGCAGTTTCTACTGTCGCTTGTCTTGTTGGAACGGAGGGGGTTGCTGCTGAGCGAGCTACTTCGGTCAACTGTAGCTGCACCAATTCCATCATTTCTCGCATTCTTTGTTCAGCAGCTCTCCGTTGTTCACGGTCGATCTCGACCTGGGCTTGGACTTGTTGGATCAACTGTTCCAATTGTTGATCTCTCATGAGGGATGCTTGTCCTGTCAAGTCAATATTCTGATGCAACCGGGTACTCAACACTTGTTGCTGCTCGTGTTGAGCATTATGTTTTCATAGCTCCTCTGCTACTTGATCTTGGAAGTGCCTTCAAGATGTCTCTACCTCCTCCGCGAATGCACCCATTTTTAGGTTTATACTCATTAACTCATTTTCCACTATATGTTCTCCCTGATTAAGCCTAGTGCGGTAGCTTTCGAGCTCGTCAGCATATTGGCGTCCTCATGCAGACAGCTCATTATAGGCTATATGTTGCTCGTTTATGGATCTTGAAGCATTTCTGTCAACTTGGCTTAGAGATTCCATGATGTGTCTTAAGATAGCCGGAACTTCTGGCTGTCTCGGGGGGCCGCGTGATCCTTCCCTAGGGACAGCGACTCTTTTTTCGATCCTTCCCCATGATCTCCTTCCTCTTAGGGAGCCTGCTGGGGAAGTTCCGCTTGAGAGGTAAGGGGGGTTTTGCGTAGCGGTAGTGGCTAGTATAGATGTCACATCGCTGGCTGGGGAAGGGGCTCCTTCTTCCATTTGTATGTCATGCCCTGGCCCTTGAATTGCCAAGGGCATAGGCGAGTCTTGTCTAGTACGATCCATGATAGGTATAGGTAGTAGGTAGAGGTAATTGTGTAGGTATTGAGCCTAGGTAACGTGGAGAGTATTAATATACAGTTACGGGGTAGTCCAACCGTAGATAGGGCCGGTAGGTCTAGGCCGTAAGCTTCTTGAAATAAGGTAAAGTAAGATAAATCGAAGATCGTTCAGGTAGGCTCGTATTTCCTGAAGTATTTTTATAAAGGATATGTGTAATAATAGTTTTCTCAAGAGTAAGGTAATAAATATATTAATAAGATCTCTTCTCCGTTGCTTAATGTTTCTGATAGCTGGGAGTACCTCGATATTTATATTCCACGTCTGGCTTATCGCGGGCTACAACCAACTCCCATACTATCTAAGTACCTCCGTCAAAAACCTCTTAACTTTCTTAAGTGCGAACACCTTTGACCCTGAGAATATTTGTCTTGCTTAGCTTTGATCTCTTCGAACTCCTATTGTTTCTGGGGGGTGTGAACACCCCTCCAGTAGGTAGCCTTCGATCTCTCCACTATATGAACTTAATTTGAGTATGCCGCCCTAATGGCAACTATACCAATTGTTCTGCCTCAAAAAATAAAGTGATCAGCTTTAATGAATGAGTGCAGCCATTGTGTCGCATATTGATGCATCACAAGGCCCATCGGATATATAGGGTTTTTTGCTCTGGATCGAGCCAATAGCTTATCCAACAAAAACCTCTCATACCGATTCTCGAGTAGGCCCTCTTGGGGCACTACTTCTTTCAAAGCAAAAGGCTCGGCTCTATGGCTACCTGTCAGTGCCATAGGCTCACGATATTCGGTCACTAAGGTTTCTTCCCAAATCGTCCCATCACTTATCAGCCATAATATTTAACTGCTAATGTACAAGGTAATAGCTTGCTCAAATCTTAACCAAATTCCTCCGAGTCACTTCCCATGAGTCGCCAAAGGTGCCCTCTCATATATCCTATAGACAGCATCCGGTCGGACGGACGGCGACGACGTATGTGGTGTTATGCTAAAGGTGCCATTTATTGTGGCTAAAGTGTCGGGACGCAACTCGACCGAAATACCGTAATGACGCCCGGTCCCTACATGGGGGCTGCAGGGGTATGGTAGAAATAATCCTATGTAAAGGCCGGGTAACTTTGGCCCTTTTTTCCATATGCCTAACAGGAGGAGATGGCTAGTATGAGGTGGCAGGCAAAAAACAACAATGTTGTGTGCATCGCAGAAGTCGATAAAGTCTTTCGTACAGTGGGAGCCAAAACCATCAATTAGAAGAAGTCGACTGGAACCCACTTGATGCTGTGAAGAAAATTTTTCGAAGTGAACAAGCTACTTCATGGTCAATTCATCATTGCTATAGCCAGTATCTGACGTTGCAATTAGGTAATTGTTGGGAATAGAAGTTCCTGTATACCATTGTTGCTGGTGTATAACTCCGGGAACAATAATCATAGGAGGGAGGACACTTCCATCACCACTAATTGTTTCACATACAGTAATTAACTCTCGATTCGTAGTGGTTCCAAGGTAAGATTGCCGGTTTGCGTCTCGCATAATTATACACTGGTCGCGCCCTATACCGATATGAAATCTGGTTTCATCAAAGTTGTAAGTATCCGCTACCTGAATATTATGCTGGTTACGAACTGCCTGGTACTTCTCAAACCAGGTATGTATCTCGTCAGGCTGGTGGGCATTTTTCCGATCTGCATCAATGGTATGTTGTTTGTGGATAAAGTATTCAGGATGTCTAGCAAGAAATCACCTTGCCCATTACTCACTTATGAGTAGTGCAGGGTCTGGGCCTGTATGTGCCAGCTGAAGAATTGTGTTTGCGCGGCCAGATACCATCTGTAGTCTTGCACTAGTACCTACGGTATCGAGTCTGTCCAGGTACTGGCATACGGCGGCCTCTTGATCGTCAGAGAGCTTTCGATTAGTTGGGGGACGTTCCTGTTTTGACTGGCATCCTTGCCAGCAGGCTAGAAGTCTGAAATATGGTATTTCATGGCACTTGGTAATTGAAGCAAGATTGGGAGTGTCATCTCTGGTGGTATGAAGGAAGGTAAGAGCAGCCTGAATGCGGGCTTCAATATCAATATATGGTTCAACCCGTTGACTGGGTGGTATAAGAGCTGACTTAGACACTGGCTTGGATGGCATGTTTGGTTTTGTTATCTTGTTTATCAGTTGAGAGAAGGTGCGTGTATATTGACTAAAGATGGTGGAGGAAACAGAGGCTCTATTGAGCAATAAAAATCCCCTGGTGAGTACTATGTGGGTGGGGTTACACAGCTAGCTAGGGTTGTAGTATCGGGTTTCTGTTGTAAGCCACAAATTTGTGTTGAGCTCTAAATTTGCGTTGAGCTGTCGGGCACTCTCTTGAGAGTGCCCAAGGTTGCGAGCCAGCGAGTGACTGTGGGTTGTGGTGCAACCACAACCTTGGCACGAGTAGCTGAATGATGCTTCTTTACCCCCAGAGTCAACCCCCTCTCACATGATGATGGTTTGTCTGTCCTCTACTGCCTGTAACATTGCTGCCTCCATTCTTTAGGAGATAAATTGCTCCTTTCCCCTCTCTTTCATAGTGACAGTCAATGCCAAATACTCCCTCCCCCTACTCATCAAGAACCTCCAGACTCCAGTAACAGACTACTCTCCCAGTTATAAGTTATTATCAGCTAAGTTCAACTAGGCCTTCCTGGTAGGAGACAGACCCTTCTGCCCCTTCTGCTCAGTACCCAATAAGGTACAACTAGCAACTTAAATCTACAGGCTCCCCCTCTGGTTCATCCCCTCAGATCCTGTTATGGGGTAGCCCAACTGTAGATAGTGTGGGTTGGCCTAGGCCATATATTTCTTGAAGTAAAGTAAGGTAAGGTAAAATAAAACAAAAATGAAGATTGTCAAGGTAGGCTCAGAAAGTTGCATTCATAACAAGTTTTTCAAGAGTAAATAATAAATATATTAATAAGATCTCTTCTCCATTGCTTAATGTTTCTAATAGCTGAGAGTACCTCAATATTTATATTCCATGTCTGGGTTATCGCAGGCTACAATCAACTCCCATACTATCTAAGTACCTCCATCAAAAACTTCTTATTTTTCCTAAGTGCAAACACTCCTGACACTGAGAATATTTGTCTTGCTTAGCTTCGATCTCTTCAAACTCTTATTTGTTTCCGAGGGTATAAACACTCCACTAGTAGGTAGTCTTTGATCTCTCTACTATATGAACTTAATTTGAGCATGCCACCCTAATAGCAACTATACCAATCATTCTGCCTCAAAATATAAAGTGATCAGCTTTAATGAATGAGCATGGCTATTGCATTGCATATTTATACATTGCAAAGCCCATTAGACATGAAGGACTTTTGGCCCTGGATTGAGCCAATAGCTCATCGGGTGAAAACCTCTCATACCGATTCTCAAGTAGACCCTCTTGGGGTGCTAATTCTTTCAAAGCAAGAGGCTCAGCTCTATGGCTACCCTTTGGTGCCATAGGCTCATGATACTCGGTCACTTAATGGTTTCTTTCCAATTTGTCCCATCACCTATCAGCCATAATATTTAACTGCTAATGTACAAGATAATAGCTCACTCAAAACTTAACCAAATTTCTTCAAGTTACTTCTCATGAGTTGTCAAAGGTGCCCTCTCATATATTCTATGAACAGCATCCAGTCAGACAGACAGCGACGACATATATGATGTTATGCTGAAGGTGTCATTTATTGTTGCTAAAGTGTTGGGACGCAACTCGGCCGTAATACCGTGATGATGCCCGGTCCCTACATGGGGGCTGCAGGGGTATGGTAGAAATAATCCTGAGTAAAGGCTGGGTAATTTTGGTCCTTTTTTCCATATGCCTAACAGATCCCTCTGAGCTCAGCTCCAAGTTCTTTCCCTTCATCCAAAATGTCATAGATACCACTATCTTCTCTGTCCACTTTTTACTGTCCAATTCTGAGAAGAGTACCATTAAGAACATTACCTCCACTATCGTGACTGTTTCTCCTACTGAAGTTAATAGCTTCAGGAAGTTTATCTACCTATACTCTAAATCCTATATGGTAAAGTGGGCCCACTCCTCTAACTGCTTCATACAATATAGGAAGTACTGGAAGTTTAGGCACTTAGTTCCTTGCTATAAGGCCCTGTATACCATCTACCCTATCTGTGTGAACAACTACCTCTGCTCCACCTACTGCTGCCCTAACCCAACCTGCCCAAGAGAAGAGAATGCCAGAGTTGTTCCTGCTTACTACCCTACCTCATCCCTGAGATATATTAATTACGCCAGTTCACACATCATGACTGACCCTATGTACCCCTCCAGATCTATGCTGAACCCTGCCAAGCCTCCCTCTAATGCCTATGGGCAAGAGGAAGAAATGGAAATATCCAAGGACCTCCCCTTCCCAATCACACCAGCTCTCTTGGCTCCCCCGAGCTTCCCCCCTACGGGAAGAAGAGACCCCTCATGCCCCTGCAGCCCTTTCTTCCGGCCCCTTTCACTGCTGAGACTCCCAATGCCCCCAAGCCCATACATGTCAACTCCGAAGGCGCCAACCGCGAAAGCTGGGACAGGCTGGACGTCACTCACGTGGACCATTGGTGGGGAAAATGAGAGGGTAGCAGAGCTATTCCAGACTCTAACGCTAAACCATCAGCACACCCTAGAACCCGGAGAAATAACCTCTCCCAAATACTTCTTCGAACACACCCATACCGCACCTAGCAAGATAGCAGCATCATAGAATTTATTCCTGTTGACGTCATTCTCTCCTCCTCGCTCCTGTCTTACCTCCGGAAGTGCTCGATATTACCTCTTGGATCCCGTCGTGTGCCATCTAGCATTTTTTATTTCCAGATTTTCACTACGAGGCCGGTTGTTTACTTCCGGTTTATATATAACTACTACTACTACGACAGCATCCGTCTCGGTGTTAAGGGTACTGTACTCTCAATGACATTCGAGAATGGGGCAATGGTTGGTTTAATGGCAGCTCGGAAGTTAACGACCTAAGTTAATAGCAGAAAACGTAAAGTACGAGTAAGTGGGGGTTTTCCCGAAGTACTGGCAGGAGAGGAGGGGGATGATAGTTCTAGTTTTTCATTTCATCTCATTTCTATATTGTCTGGGCTGGGGGGCGTTTTTGGGCTTTTCTCCTGATTAGACACCAGTAGACTATGACACGTTACACTACAATTTATGGGTTTTTGGCCAATAGGTTGGGGTTAACTTATTGCTAATGTTCAAAACTTATTTATGAAATTGTACATTTAGTAAATACAGTATGGTAGACATCCTATGAAGAAAAGATACTGAACTCCAGTAGACAAACAGTACGTCCAAATATCTCATGACATGCTAGTAAAAACAATAATGTACAATCCAGCTTTCATCACAGGTCATCTCGTACCTAACCTAACTTAACACTACAACCCTCCCAGAGCACAACCTCATCCACCATCTATGCTAGAAGATAACGCTTACAGTCCCCCCCTCCCACATCTCACGATAAAGAAAAAAACAAAAACCCACCATCAACCCCTCAACAAACCAAATCGAGCAAACACCCAAACTCACTCCTACCAGTCATGCAGTCTGTTCCTTCCTTCCCCCTTCCCAATCCCACCCACCCAATAGACTGAAAAACAACCAAACATACACTTTATAAACTGCGACAGTCTATCACACGGTCATCACAAAGCAGCACTGCACAGACATCCAAGTCACAACACGCTGCTCTGGAAATTAAAAAAAAAAAAAAAGACCTACAGAACAGGGTAGCACAAGACCACCCAAGCCTGAACAACCAAACACACAAACCCCCACCCCAACAAACCCTCAATCCAAAATGAAAAAAAAAGAAAGAAAGAAACACCATCTAAGTACAGTACCTCATTAGAAGTGTTTGTGATCACCTTACTAAGCAATGGCACCTCACTAAATACCACCTCACCAAGTTGATCGTGACCATACCTGCTACCTATTTTCACAACAGTGTCATGAAAATCTACCACCTCCTTTTAATAATTTACACTTTCTCTGAATTTCCAATGGTTAATCAATCTGAATATACATCAAAAAAAAAAAAGCGAAACCTAAAGACCACCCGAAGAGAAATGACCAATGTTGAAAAAGGCATGATCATCAGATTTTTCTACTGCCTCTGGAATATTGCCCTTGTTGCTCAAATTATTGGATGACCATAGACAACTATTAAAAGCTTCCTTGCTCATGCATGTGAGCATCTATCACTGGATAATCTTCCTCACTGCAGTCACACACCCATTCTCAGCCAGTGACAGTATAGCACAATTATCTGGGCAGTCAAATCCAACCGGAAAATGTAGAGATCAGATTTCAGAGATAAATATGCACTGGGTGCTTCTCTTTCTACTGGTTTGTACCCCCATAAGTGATAGAACATGATTCTCTAACAATTTTATAGTAGATAGAGTACTCAGAGAAGCTAATATCAAGAAATAGCTGGCCAAATCAAGACCAAAGCTCAAGCCTCAGCATATTGCTAAGAGATGGAAGTGGGCTATAGCTTATAAGGATTGGACAGCTGAGGATTTTGAGAGAGTCATCTGGAGTGATGAGTGTAGTGTGGAGAAATCCAAGGATTTAAGGCAGCAGTGGGTTTTCAGAGAACCTGGGGAGCAGTGGCTTGCAGAATGCATTCACCCAAAGGAAAAGGATAAGGGTATTTCACTTATGGTATGGGGGTGCTTTTGGGGCAAGAGAAAAGGTCCTTTGGTTCCTATTACCCTAAATATCAACAAGACCAGGTATGTTAGGCTCTTAAGAAGGTATCTTTTTCCTGTAATTCATCAAATGATTTCTTTTGGTATGCAACTTGAAGATATTCTTTTTCAGCAAGACAATGCTCCTGTTCACAAGACTTATAATGTTATGGTATGGTTGGAGAGAAATTGTATTGAAGTGGTGGAACACCCCCCTTACTCCCCTGATTTAAATCCTATTGAGCATGCATGGGTTGAGCTTAAAAAGCAATTACACCAGCAGTATTCAAGGATTGGAGATACCCCAGGAGGAAAAGAAGCTGTTAAGAAGAGGCTTGCACAAGTATTACCTTTGGTTTGGGAGACAATTCCTGAGAAGTTTTTTGAAAAGTTGTGGAAATCAATGCCTGATAGAGTAGCTGCAGTATTGGAAGCAAAGGGAGGTTATACAAGGTATTAGCTAGTTTTATTTATTATTTTCTTACTCTAGAATATATACAGTAGATGATTGATCATTGATCATTGTTGATTGTTGAGGAGGGGACTCAGAGTGAGCACACGCATGCATGCCCATTGACAACCCCACCATTGACAACCCCACTGTTGACCCACCACATTATGGCGCAACCGCAATTAAACATGTCTCAGATCACGAACACTTCTGAAGAGGGGCTGTATATAATAAAAAAAGCACAATTATCCCGGACAAATACCGACACCGCCGACCCTCACTACACGACCCCGCCAGCAGGAATCTCCCCCCCTCCCTCCCAGCCGGGGGACCAGAAGCGACAGGAATGGGATCATCGTACCCGGGAGACGGGGAAAAAAAATAATACGCCAGAATAATCCCACCGCTTTTCCGTCGGCTCGTTTAGCCCATCCCCATTGAGTTCACAACCGCTTCGATATCCCGCGTGGCCGGCGCATTCGAAGCCCCACCATCGGGTAGATCTTCCGGCCCGACACTACAATACACGCCCCCATTCTGGTATCGGGTCGGCACTATCAACTCTGCAAGGGATGGAAACTTTTTTTTTCTTTTTCGCTTGCTTGCTATTATGCAAGAGGACGATGTGGGCCACTATGCTAAAATGACTTTCTTTCTCCGGTATCATAGAGGAGGATGAGTTTCTCGGATTTTTGTTGGCAGTATTCAAGCTCAAGTTAAGCAAGCACATGATACCAGACATTGCACGACAAATAAGTAAAGAAGGAAATACACATAAGCCACGTATTAGCTTTTGTGCTCTACTTTACACCATTACGAAACAAAAAAAGAAACTCCACCTCCAGGTAGCCCACGAGTGATCAACAATGTCCGAGTGACACACCATGACCACGAAATCATTTTCTACCCCTCCCTCCCCCTCTCAGCAAACATCCCCGGCAACGCGGCCGCCGCCTCCGCAACCTTGGGTGAATAATGCCGCCTCAGCAGCACAACCTCCCACGCAGTCGCCGCAAAAGGATTACTCATCTCGGGCTCGTCGACGCGCCCGTCCCAAACGCCGTCGCCGACCACCTCCTCCGTTGAGAAGAGCGCGGATAGTTTGCGCCCGTGCTTGATTGCCAGCTTGTTCAGCAGGCCGAGCAGCGCCAGCGACGACTTCTCCGGTGTCTGCAGCGCCGTCGTGAGGAGGCGCTTGGTGAAGGATGCGAGGCGCAGCGGGGTGGTGGACTTTTGGTGCGCGGTTGAGAAGAAGATTGAGGAGAGGGCGCGGAGGAGGAGTTCGATTTCTGTGGAGAGGTTTATGCGTGAAGAGGAGACGGCAGGGAGGGGGGAGTGTGGGTCTGGGAGGCGGAGGGATTTGGTGGTTAGTTCCAGGTCGGGTGAGAGGCAGAGAGGGAGGAGAGTGGCGTAGAGGTGGGTTGTGAAAAAGGTCAGGTCTATGGTTATTCCTTCGCCTGTTTTCAATTGTTAGCTTGACTCAGATAGTGGGATAGTAGGAGGAGGGAGGACCTTGTCCAGATAACAACGCAAAAGCAGTGATAATACACAACAGCGCCTCCCGAACCACGTTACAATCAGCCCCCTCATCCTTATCCCCCTTCTCCTCTTCCCCTTCCTCTTCCGCCTCTCCCTTCGCATCAGAAACCAGTTCCCGCAGCGCGACCAACAAATCCCCAAAGAAATCAAGATTGATCAAATGCGCATACTTCGCCAACCCCTCCAGCGTAGCCCCCATAAGTCCTGGCGGCTTCTCCTTCAGAATCCGAAAATATGTAGCAAACACCAACTTTAGCGTCTCAGACTGCCTCTTCTCCCGCTCCTCATGCGAGACCGTAGCGTCCGCTTCCATCATCTCCTTCTCACTTGCTTTCTGCTCCTTGTCCAATTTCCTAGCCTTCTTAGTCCTAAACTCGCGGTCCTTCTTCTTGCGTTTCCGGGGGTTGTCAACGGCGGAATTAGAGCCTTTCACATCGAGTTCTGAGAGGAGGCGTAGGGATAGGAAAGTGTTTAGCACGGACTCGTCGACAAGGTAGTGCTTCGCTCTCATCATCTTGGACAGTAATTGCACCGCCTCGCAGGATGGACCTCCGTCCTCATCTGTGCGGAACAACTCCTCGAGGGTGGTCCGACATTTGACGAATGTCTCATCGACAGCTCTTACACTAACCCTCTCGACAATAATCTTCAACAGCTCCGTCCGGAAATTAAAGTGCGGTACCGCAGCCAACAATCCACAAGCACAATTTATGGCAACTTTTGAAAGAGCAACGGCATCCTTATCACTCCCGCCCCTCCCGGCTATCAATCAACCCACAAAAGTCAACCTCCCCCACCTCCCTCTTAGAAATGAAATCGAGGGGAAAACAAACCTCTAGCCAAACCCCCCAACATTTTCACAAACCCGGAATACCCAGTCACAAGTGCCTGCTCAAACCCACGCACCTTCCGCACCTCCTTCGTAACCTTAACCTTCATCTCCTCCTCACTCAGCGCGCGAATGCGATACCCAGGTATCAAATCCTTGTACACGGCGAGCATAGTCCCAACCGCCAGCACCCTAATCTGCACCGCCGCATCATCCGATATCTCCTTCAACCTTTTCAGCAACCCAACATTCTCTTCAGGATCTTCGTTAATCAGCGTAGCAATATTCGCCAACTCCTCCTTCGCAATGATTACCCTCTTCCGCAGCGGCAGTGGCTTCTCCGCTGCTACCGGAGCCGTAGACGGTAGTGTTGCCTGTGTAGGGTCAATTCCATCCTGTTCGTCTTCATCATCGGAAGCGGACTCGGTGTCTTCGTCGAGAGTTGCTGCAGAGGGGAGATTGGGGACTTGAACGATCCCTGTTGCCGTCTTTATGGGCAGTCGTGTGCGCTCTGGCTTCTCCTTTGTCTTGCGCTTGTTGCTGCCGTTGCGGGGTTGGTTCTCGTAGGATTGCTCCAGATTCCAATGGGCCGCCGCGGCGAATGGGTGGCCGGATTGTGACTTTGCCTTCATCCTTCTCGTTCTCCTCACCTATGCTGTGCTGTGTTGTGTTTGTGGTGGTGTTGTTGGTTGGGGGGGGGGGAATAATTGGCGATGATTCGGCTCAGCAATCTACTTCAAAAAGCTTTTTTTTCTCCCAGATGTTACAGGGTTGTTTGTCTTGGCAGTGAGCACAAGTAAAAAAGTTAGTTTGTGCAACTCGCAGCACACCACCGAGCCCTAACCCTGCAGCCTTGGGTTTATTTCAACGACAAGCGACAGACGATTCTGGGTCCATGATTCACTGGTAAATAAGCTTACAGCTGCTCTTCCTTTCTCTCATCCTCCTCCCCTAGGAGCTCCTAACATGGATTCTCCATCGCTTCCTAAGCTTTCCGGAAACCGACGCCTGCCTCCTTCGGTGAGTGGTGATTGGCTGGCCCACTTTATTTTACCGCATTTTCATCATCGCTGCCTACTCACGTAGCTAGGATAATTAGTCACTCCGGGCTTCTGCACCTTTTTCACCATCCTTTCATTTCAACACCACGAATAGCGGTAAATTTATACAAACAACTTTTTTTTGTATTTTTCGGTTGAGGCCATATAAGTATACAAGGGATTGCCTGTGAAAACAAAAATTAATTAGATATCCATCTCATGTAAAAGATCTATTTTCAGCGCCCCTACCACCTACTCATTCAAGTTTTCAACTATCATATCCATCAGTCCTCTTGTAAAACACCCTCCTGGAACAGGTGACGCTTGGTTGCATTGTTGATGAACTCCCGGAGCGGGTCGAATTCAAGATCAAGAGTATCATCTTCGCCCCAACCCTCAGAAGCCAGGTTACCAAACTTGTCATGGGGAATATCTCCCATGGTCAGCTCTAGTTTCTGCGTCACATGGCTCCTTGGTGGGGGGAAATAAATTCTACATCCCACACATTAGTAAAAATAAACTCTGACTCAAGATAGTTATAATAGTCACCTTCCTTCCACCATCCTTCTTGTGAAGCTGGGAGGATTTCCTTTTACAAGAGGTTCCGTTTTGGGTTCCTAAATATTGTTTTAGCCCTGAGGGCTTATGATGGATGAGATTGATTTTTATCGGTATTTGTTTTTAGGGGTTTGAAATTTCTTTTGTTTAGGAGTAGGTTTTCTAGGCCATACCTTAGGGTGCATGCCTGGTTTTGCCTGTAGTTGCGAATAAAACCAAGGATTTAACAAAAAAATTCCACCATCCTTCTTCACTTGGCCATCAATGTAGTGCCACATTTCAACAAACCCCCTTTTGGATTTGTGTTTCACCCCCACAGAGTGGTTGGAGCTTAATTATTATTGCCTTACTAATTTTTCCTTCAGAACCCTTGAGCAATGGTTTCACATCTGCTTTCAAATCTGAGTCCTCACATGGTTTAGCATAGCCAAACTTGAAGACCACAGTTGCCCAAAGG
Organism: Choiromyces venosus 120613-1; assembly: GCA_003788595.2. Lineage (NCBI taxonomy): Eukaryota > Fungi > Ascomycota > Pezizomycetes > Pezizales > Tuberaceae > Choiromyces > Choiromyces venosus. The sequence goes on from ML120657.1 coordinate 12,799, forward strand.
CAGACTCCAGGTACTATAGCCATATTGGGAACTTTAATTCTGTCTGGGTATGGGGGTCATATTTGTGGAATGTATTATTGAAGCAGAATAGGGCCTACATGTTTTAATATTTGCTAGTAAACCTACATATCTATCCTTTTGAAATTAGGCTCAGCTCGTGTTCTGCAAAAGTTCCTTCATTTGTTCCTGCTGTAATCAGGTCCATTGTGTAACCTGGTACTGTTCCATGCATTTCTATTGTCATTTTTATTGTTAATTACTGAATTGTAGGATGGTAGTTGTATCTAGGAGTAGTTTGTTAATATCTGCTTGTGCATAATTCTTTGGATACATATGTCCTGCTAGTATTGATTATAGGAGAGGTTTTCACTTGTCAGCTCTACCATTACTGCAGCTCAGATGGAAGATTTCCTCCATCATCCCTGCCCCTGCCCCTGTACTGGGCCCAAACCAACTTATTCCCTGGACAGTCTCCTATGTTGCAACTCCTATATTTGATGAGGGCCTCTCTGGGCTATGGCCAGGGTGGGGGCCTGGGCAGAGGCAGAGGCAGGGAATGATGAAAAGAATACTCCACCCCAGGCCACTGTGCAGGGAGGGACAGGAAAAGGGGCCAGGGGCCTATAGATTTCAGTGCCCCAGAGGCCCCATAATGAATACTATGTCCTGCCTCTAAGGTGCTTCTCTAATTCAGGGAAGTCTTGGGAAGGAATATCTAAAATAAGATATTCATCTTTCAAGAGCAGCTAAGAAAGTTCATCTAGTGTCATTTGGAATTTAAAATTATGAGCAAGTGTGCGATATTGGAAAGAAAAAGAGATTGGACTAAGAGGGTGAAGGAGTTTGGGATATAATAGCCAATTTTGTTAGTACAAAGAGGGAGGAGGAGGAGCAATCCCTCCATTATACTAAATTTCATCCACTTTTAATACAGTGATAGGCAAAACTATCACCTGGATTAGTTTGAATATCAACAGTTAAAGTAAGAAGCTCACTTACCAAAGTCTGACTTAGCCAATCAACAAATTTCAGCTTTGCTGGGTTGAAGATAAATCACAGTTACTGCTTTTTAGAGTTAGGAGGTTGAAAAAAACCAGTGGTGGAAAACAGGTTAAGGGCCTGTTCGACAACGACCATTCCATTCCGTTCCCCCATACAAATGACCATTCACCTCCTATTTCGAAACTGGAGGCCCAAATCGGCGTTCAGCAAATGCAAATCAACCATTCCATTGAGAAATGGTCCACACCAACCATTTCAAAAAAGATTGGCTTGGCAATTAAAATATTAAATGTAAATTCTTCTTTATGTAGATAGGAATAAAATTGAAATTTAACTGTGTGTATCAAATCACAATTGCACTTGCTCACATACTCTTAATTCCAAAAGCTCCAAATAATACAATGCCATCAAATGCTGATATTAATGCATTCCATGCTGCAATGATTCAAAGACGAATACAGATTGCAATTGAGATTACCCTCTATACTCATTATTTCCTCTCAAGGTAGGCAGTCCATACATCTATTCAAACTGGTCATCTGTACACCAAAGAAATCCTACATAGACATCCACGCCGTGCACTTGAAATCATCTGAATGCCGGTTACCACACTATTGGATCTTCGAGACTGGATTCTAGAATGTGGACTACTTGCTCCAAGCCGCCATGTTACTGTAGAGGAGTAGCTGGTTATGTTTTTATGGATGATTGGCCATGGAACAACAAACAGGGAGGGTCAAGAGTAATTTCAACATAGTGGAGACACTATTTCATGGTAGTAATGGCTTGATCTTTGATGAATTCTCTATATAGCTTATATTATACTAATTATTATATAGTTACTTCTATCAAGTCCTCAAAGTGTTACTACCATTATATGAGGCATTTGTTCATCCTCCACCAAATAATAGCCCTGCACATATTCAGAAAGATTGCGCAAAAATGTCCTACTTCAGCGATATTCATGGAGCAATCAATGGAACTCACATCCTAGCACATGTTCCTAGCCATCAACAAGCACCATACTGTAATCATAAGGGAACTGTATCCCAAAATGTTCTCGCTGGATGCAACCTTGATATGTACTTTTTCTATGTTTGCCCAGGATGGGAGGGCTCAGCAAATGATACTCGAGTCCTGGAAAATACAGAACTAAATGGTTTTCCAAAATATGAGAATACTTTATACCTTGCAGATGCTGGATATGGACTTTGACCAGGCTTCCTTACACCATATCTTACAGTTCGATACCATCTTCATGAACAGTCTCTAGCTCGACTGTGTCCACAAATGAAGGAGGAGCTTTTCAACCTCTGTCACTCACAGTTGTGAAATGTGATTGAAAGAATCTTGGGTGTATTGCGGCGCTGGTTTCATATTCTCAATACAACACCAGAATATGATCTTGATACTCAAGCACAGCTTGTGCTTGTAGTTTGTACTTTGCATAACTTTATCCATCATCATGCCAATGGGGAAGATGACGAGTTTTATAAGGAGGCTGATCTACTTGTAGAGAATACAAGTGGGAATGCAGAACTCAATACCTTGGATGGCAGTGGAGAGGAAAGAGAAATTGGACAAGTACAAGATATGAGAGAAATGATTCTGGAACGTAATAGGTGGGCAATGAAAATGTAGATTGACTATATACAATACCAACAGAAAGGTTGATTAATCTAGTTACAATTGAAGTTGTTCACCCCTGATAGTGCCAAATTTGGCGCTGCAACCACAGTTCCTCCTCCTCACCCCCATCTAATGCCAGAAATATTTCCACCTGAATTTGATTTTCAAAAAGCTCATATCCAGCCAGCATCTTTTGGGTAGACCAATCAGGCTTTCCATGATAGTTTTCACGAAACTTCGTAACCACTTGGTGAACTTCTGACAAAATTGGTATCGAAGGAAGCGGTGCAGAGGCCATAGTTTCTACCACTTGGAGGAGGCATTCAGTTGCAGTTTCAGAGTGTTGTCGTATACGGCCTAAAGGTTTTACCGGTTCCGCATCATAACTCTTCCTTTTTTCGAGTGATTGGAACTATTGTCTACACCTGCGTGATGGGAGAGGAGAGTATTATCTTCAGATTGAGTGTCAAGATCTGTGGAAACTGAATGGGGAATGCCAGGATAAATTGCACAATGCCTAGTCGCTAGGGTCCCTTCCAGAATTTCAGCCAATTCCACAGTATTGGCCATAGGCTTGTCACGAAACACCTGAATTGCTGGCTGCTTTCTGACTTCCATATCCCATACTTCATCTGGTGCAGTAACAGTACCAGTGGTAATGTCAAAGCCAAACCTACTCATATCCTTCAATCTGGTCCAAACTTTCCAATTCCTTTTCAACATCTCTAACTTCCCCTGACACTTCTCTCCTGTGACAGGAATGCTAATACTTGTCACCTTTTGAACACTCTCTGCTACAGCATTCCAGACCTCCTTCTTGAAACTATTGTCGGATCTTTTCCCAGATCTAATAGCTTGTACAAGCTCACACAGCAGAGTGGTGGTCATCTCGGGTGACCATTCAATTGGACGTGCACGTGGTTTGTGTGACTTTGACCATTTTTCTGAAAAGGAGGAAGGGATGTCATTCTTCTCAGAAATCTCAATTGGGGCCTTGTGACCTCTGTTGTTTGTATGTGATGAGTTGCTATTAATTTATCCACATGTTAGCAACTGACCTGAAGTCCAATAATTTGGAAATAGCAACTTACTCAACCAGATGAGTGCTGGCATTATCCATCCTAAAAGGCAGAGGCTCAGTTGTTGGCTAAACCTTTTGTTGTGGTAGTTAATTTGTAGGTTGAGATTCGATGGTGGTGTTTGTGTTCTAGGACCATTCAATGAATTTATTGAAGGAAGAAAATTTTCTCTAATGGGCAAATAAGAAAATTTTAATGGGGCAAACCCGATTGTTGTATGGCAATGAATGGTTGGTAGTTGATCAACCATTCACAAATAGTCTACAACCGTTCGTAGAGGCCTCTCTATTACGAAACCGAACAGTTGACCCGCCTTCCGTTCCTGCCGAACAGGCCCTAAGGGATGGCAACGTGGTCAGCTAATGCTGAAAGTGTTTGGTCAAAAGATTAGTCAGGGTTTATGCTAACCAATAGTATATGGTTCTGCTCATGATAAACCAACAAAAATGAAGTTAAAAATATAGGCCCAAGAAAAAGTTAATACCTACCTCAGAACTAAACAAAATCAAATTCTGAAAGGACCACCCTGTAGCCAAGAGGTGTCTCTATCATGCCTATTGCTCTGAAATTTGTTATTTGAACCATTCAGAGAGCTATTAAGTTTTAAAAAATAGTAACTTTCAGCCTAATTGAACACATACTGTGACTTTTTTTTTTAGGACTTCATGTCACAAAAATCCTTTAAAAGTAGGGCTTTTGGTTAGGTTTCATATTAGGGTTTAGCCCTAAATAGTGTCAAAACATGCAAAAAAACTAATTTCCGATTGCAATTATTAGATATTACTCTATTTCTCCCCAAAATTTGAAGAACTATCAATTTTTACTACCAGAATCATGGCACTCCTCACTGCAAAGAGGAAACTTATGCAGCAATTGGCAAGAGAATAATCTGCTGTCAGGAGAAGATTGACTGAAAGTGGTATTTCATTACAAGGTAATAGTGGCTTTCATATTATTATTTTCTATCCTAATAGCAAGTGTACATACTTTTATAAAACTTTCCTTTGCCTTTGTTATTGTACTCCTAAATTGCATTTTTCTCAAAAAAAGAAAAAATTGGTACAAAAATTTACCGTAATATTTTTTTTTTTTTCCCAGGTCCCAATTGAACAATTGTTGGTTTATCGTGAGCGGAACCATAGTACATATATAATAACTACGCCACGATAGTCTTCGGCCATGGTATGAAAAGGAGAATATGAAACAGTGGATGGGAGAGCTATCGATACAGAAAGGAAAAGAGGTAGAGGAAAAAAGGGATAACCAGTAATCAAGTTCGCCGTTCCCCTCCCAAAAACCGATGCATAATATGCTTAAACAAAAAAAACACCAAAAATGTCATGATAACCGATCGAGAAACAGTTGAGGAATAAAAAAACCCTGAAACCCGGAACAAGATAAAGAGACAAGGAAATAGAAACAGAAAATAAAAAAGTGAGAAATAATACAACTTCATACAACATCCCAATTTGTACAAGAAAATTACAAGACGAGATCATTGGTATCCGTACAGGTAGTATCCGTAGAGCCCCGAGACTTCGCCGTATCCGACACCGACCTTGCGACCACCCCACTTCGTGCCGCCCATCTTCCAGGAACGGGAGCCAGTTTCCTCTGCCAAAGGTTTGGCAATCTTCTCAGAGCCAGGGACAGTTCCAGGCCCAGCCCTGACATACCAGGCTCGTCGGTGCTGGCTCTTGACGGTCCATCCCAATTTCTTGGCTGAGATGCGTCGTTCCTTCAGGCCATCGGTGACCTTCTCGTTGAGCTCCAACACTTGCAGAGGGAACGAGGAAGGCATGAGTAGTTGGCATTTGTTGGTATCGACTAGGGTGGTGGGGTTAACGGAGGAGATTCCGGTAAGGTCTAGATAGTGGAGGTTCGACTTTGCTCCATCTTGGTGGGGCCCGTCTTGCTCGACGATAAGGTTCAAGTCTGTGATGCTCAAATCGGCATATCCAATGGACAGCTCTTCAAGATGCTTGGACAACCTTCGAAGTTCAGGGACATGGTCTCTGGTGATCTTTGCCCCAGAGAGGTTCAGGGAGCGAAGGGTAGTGGGTAAGAATGGGAGAAGCACGTCTACATCCGCGGTGGACAGAAGACGGTACCTGCCGGTATCGAACAAGAGATTGAGGTAGACCAAATCCTGAGTGGCAGGATGGTTGATGAGGAAATCGACGACTGCGGGGCCTGTCAAGCGGTTGCACTTGGACAGAGATAGATGGGTGAGCTTCGCAGTGTGGGGGATGGCATGCAATGTCTCGTCGGTGATTTGAGTATGAGTTAAGTCGAGGTGCGTCAAATTGGGCAATCGGGGCAACAAAGTAGCATAAACCGGTGAGGGGAGCGTGTTACAACCATGCATGCCAAGCCTTCTAATGGGAAGGGCCATGGGCAAACGTGGGTTGTTGGGAGAAATCACACTCAAGACACCTTTCTTAAAACAAGGGGCAGTAGCAGCACAAAAGTCCACCGCATTGAGTCGGGGAAGCTCGCAAAATAATTTTTCTAGCACTCTCTCATCCAAATCTTCATCCATAGACTCAGAGGCAAGGAACTCTCGCAAATTAGGAGTAATATCGAGACAATTGCGCAGGGTAGTAGCGGTCAATTTCTGAATCTCATCGGTCATACGCTTGGTTCTACCAAAGCCCACTGAAGTAAAGTGGGAAAAGTCCAACCTCTTTACCAAATGGCCCAACTCGGGATACTTGGAGATCTGTGCCAGAAACTTTGAGAAGATGGACGAGTGAGGGAAGGCAACCTTAGAATACAAGGTCGACAAGGTGGCAATATAGAAGGTCCGGGAGACGAGTAAGCACGATGCCAAATCTTTGTTTCTAGGACTATATCCATTGGTAGGGACATCGATTGCTAGCTGTGGGATGATTTGATCTTTTAATAAAGTTAGCATGACGACAACCAGTATAGGGGGATGAGATGAATGACAACAGAAAGACCCACCAAAAATCTCCACGGGTAGGAGCTCTATCGGGGCCCGCCCTTTCTCGGAAACCATCGAGTGTTCATGGTGAATCCCCATTCTTCCAATAGAATGAGCGAGAACTAGAGCAGGTGAAGGGAAGGCTTGGTCGATTTGTTGGTCAGTGGGTGGAATAGCAATGGTACAATCGAAGGACTGACAGATGTCGTTATGATTTTCCTTGAGGGTATGTGTGGCGACTTCTGGCATCGTGAGATTCTGGGGAAGGACAGCCTTTTTTATACTTGTCAAACTGGAGGAGTAGGAGGAGGGTTAAAGTCAGCGGTGGGGGGCGGGGGTGGTAGACAAGGTCAAGGATATGATTTCACGGCAGTTTATTCGAGACGGGGGATTTCTGAATTGAGTTGGATACAAGATGGAAAGGATGATAGGTTACCGAAGACCGATGTGCTCTGTCCCAACCGGCGAGAGGAAGATGAGTCTGTGACACTGCGCGTATTATAGATTTGCGGTGCGTGAGGTGAGAGCGAGAAGGGTGTGTGAGAGAGAGAAAGTGTGTGAGTGTAGTGTGGTATTTTTTTTATGGAGGGGGAGAGAATATACGGTAATTTATGGCACTGTCGGTGAACACATCCACCCTACCAGGCTACCTATAACAAGTTTGAAAAAAGTAGATTCCGTTCCATCCCACCAATTGACTGAGCCGATTTTCCTAGCGAAATTCAAAGAGTACCGGTATCATGTCCACTCTGGAGGTTTTTCGTCCATGTCTGACGCCATTCCCGTCAGGGATTGGCAGCTCCATCCCAACGGGTCGACACTTTTTTCAAACGCTTTCAGAAATGGACCAAGTGGGTGATCAACTGTCCCAATCATTTCTTTGATCCGTCAATTGGAAAGGAAAGTGTGAGTGTCCAAATGAACTGTGAAGAGACGAATTTCCTGTCCGCATTTCCCTTCCTCTTTGCGAGGAATCTGTGACTAATGGTATGCTGGGGAATACACCACGTGCTCTATCGGACAAAAAGCTTTCTTTCTTGTTCGTCTGTTCTTGACTCTTACCTTCCAACTGCCAGTCTGCCCTGTTCTTTTGTTGCCTAGTCTTAGCCAGCCAGCCCGGTGCGGTGCGGTGCAGCTTTTTTTTCTTCTTTTCTCCCTTCCTTCGCATCCAAGAGAAAATGAACTTGCTGAGAAGTACCGGACGCGAAGGAGGAGAATGAACGAACGAGAACGTGGTGTTGGCCGCCTGATGGGTTTAGACTAACCAAAGTAGAAATAGAGAGAAAAAATCAATCCGATACAGTACTGGGACTTTGCCGGATCCCTTTTAGCTCCGTCATTGGGGTTTGCCCCCTTAGCCTCCTCGTCACGATGTCCCGGTCATTGGGCAATTGAAGGATTGGAGGAGCTCTTGACGGTTAGATTTTTTTTATTCTTACCCAAGCGTCAAAGCCTCAGAGGCGATGAAGTGGTGAAGAAGGAGAGAAAAAAGGCATTCAATGATTCATGTTTCTCGCGAGGACCTGTCTCGCGAGGACCTGAGAACTTGGGATTGAGGATTTGTCATTACACACCTGACCTCATTTCATTTCAGCTTTCCCACGCCCTTGATTGTTCCAGGAAGCAACCTGGGAAGGGGGAGAGAGGGGAACGACAACGACGACAATGGGTCAGGAGCTCAGAACCGGGGCAGTGTCAAATGGGCAGTAACTTACAGTACACACAAACGCTGAAATCATTCATACATCCGGCTGTCGTGATACGGAATAGAAAAAAAGTAAGAAAAAAGGCAGTGTGGTATCGTGTGAGTGAGAAAGGCTTCAAATCTACCGTATGATACTTGTACTGTACAAAAAAAAAAAAATGTCAACCCTATCTATGACAAGTTTCTGTTTGTTTATTCGATCAATTCCCGGTGGTAGAGAAGGTCTTATACTTGCTTTTCCCTTCTAACGCTATCGTTAAATCTAAAGATTGAGGCTCAGAAGTGGCGGGCACACACAAAAGAAACATGACCCTGCCCATGCCCTTCCGCCCACCCCGCAGCTTGTTCATGGGAAAAGGTAAAAAAAAAGTGATCATATTGAAAGATAAGGATATGGACGGGCTTATCTTTAGATAAAGCTTTCGGGTGATATTTCTATTTATTCCCTTTCGCCGTGCTACATAGCATTTAAATACACCTGGTCTGCCTTCTTTTTTTTTCACCTCGCGCCTCGTCCCTTTTCTCGAATCTTGTCGCTTTGGTAACTCGCTCTCTATCTCTTTGCAAAGAGCAATGGAACCCCGGCAACACATCAGATTACACACATCACATCCCACACACAACAACAATTACACTACCACCCAAACCCGAAAGATATAGGCCAACGAGGAAGGAATGAGAGGGGAGGAAGAAGCGAAGGGCACCGCTAACATCTGATACGTCCGATATTAATAATGTTATTATTATAGATACAAGTATAGTTTCTTGCTTGCTTGCTAGCGAGCTAACAAGCGAACCGCTACCACCACCACCACCGACCGCGGTCAACACCGGAGTTCCATTCTCACTCACTCTCTCATGCTCACTCCCATTCCCACTCACACGTTCACTTCTCCCTCTTGCCGCCTCACGAAATGAAAGGCTATTCGTCGACGGGATGGGGCGAAGAGCGGCAGAATAGGAGGAGGTGGGGAACATAACCAAAATAATAATAATACTATCATACAACATGATAAAGTAGGGGAAAACGTATTACGGTATCTACGGTACACGATGTGGAGGGAGAGATAAAAAATGAAAGGTTACTTGTTCTACCAGAACATTCCACCGACGCATATTTTGATGCACTTACGATATGTCTAACAACTTTCGATTTATTGACCGGTTGTCCAGGAGAATGGATGAAGCGGGAACATGGGAATCATGGGGGAACGTTTACAAATTACAGCAAAGCCCCGGAGTTATGAGTACCATTCGAGAGAGGCGGACGGACAAGAACGAGCAGGAATGAGTTTGTGAAGCGGAGGCGGAACGAACAATGTGAAGAGGAGGATGAAGGAGGAGAAGGAGGACACGAGAGCGGGTCTGATCCTGAGCTTTGCACAATTCGGTAGCCAGGCTGGCTTGTTGGCTGGTTGTTTGTTGTCCATTTTTTTTGCCAACATACCGTACTGTACAAAGAGAGGGGAAGGGGGAAGAAGATCTTAGCTCACCGAAATTCCAACCCTACTCGACGCAGGCAAAATTGCAGTAAACCACCCCCCTTTCTCCCTTCACGATGCCCGTTGCGCAGGTCAGGTGAGAAGGTTTTATTTTTTTCTTACGAAATCCACACCCCCCCCCCCCTTCCTTCCTTCATGCACAGTGTAAAAAAAAAAAAGAACCCTAGACCTTGAATGCTTTTTCCCGAGCCGGAAGATCCCGTTACGTAAATCATGCATCTCCTTGTCACACCAGCGCGCACGGATGTTGAGCAACGTGCATCGGGAGCGGACCTTGGATGAATGGTTGAAAGGTGTGTGGTGTGGTTGAAAAAAAAAATTTCGTCCGAAGAGCAAACAAACACCCAAGCCAGCACAGTACCGTATTTCAATACCGTATAATAGTAGAAGAAAAAAAAAAAAAAGAAAAAGAAAAAAAATTGAGATCCAAACGTTCCCGACAACCATGTTTCGTCCCCGCCTTCCTCGCATTCCTGCGTTTAAGTATCCACCGTATCATATCATACCCCGTCGACAAAAATGAACAACCCGAATTCAGTACACAACCACTGACGTTCACCACTCGTCACACATCCACCTCATTTTCACAGGACGCGGATCGGTTGGTCATTCATTCTGCCAGTACTTTACCGCTGCGGTTGGCAGAATCTGAAAATGCCCCATCCCGTCATCATTATCCTGACGCATATTAAGGTTTTTATGGGGTAATCGTTTTCTGGATGGATTTTGCAAGGTTTTTTTTTTTTTTTTTGCAGGGGGGGGGGGGTTGCAGGTATGTACTGTTTTTGGCCAGTGAGGGGTGGTGGAATGGGGTTGGATTTAATGTATTCGGCACAATACCACGGATGATACGGCTTGGCTGAGGTTATGCGCGAGTGAGTGGCTGGAGTTTAAATAGTGCTGGGAGTAACTTATTGTTATGGACATGTGTAACTTGCCAGTGCGATATTTTGTTAAGGAATTGGGATAATTTAGCTCTCGCTCCTGCTCTTGTGCTGTGGGAACTTTCATTCCATGATATATTTCTACAAGTATCCGGCCCTCATCACCATCTTCTCGTTGACTGGCTGGGGCATTATCCGTGGGTATTTCATTCCATTCCTTCTATTCGGCGTTCGTAGGTGGGTCGGTGACTTGTGCGAGCAATCGTGCATATACCATGTTATTATTATCCCTTCATCCGTAGCTAAAGCCATCCATCCGAAGTATAGTACGGTGTTAAAATTCTGCAGTAGAGTTATAATAACTCCACCCTCCCCCTTTTTATATACATACCAGCAAGCAACCCCCCTCGAGAGCTTGCTCCTCAGGGTCTGTAATTTGATGTAGGAGAAGGAGGGGGAGGAGGAGGGAAGCATTTTGCTACTGTAGGATTCTCTCCATTCTGCCCGCCCGTTTCCTCCTTCTGCCGGGCATGTAGGCGGAGCTGGATGGATGGAGGGATAACGTAGGCGCATCGGGGGGTTTGTTGTCGGGGAGTTGTGCGCTAGAGTGGAGTGCGTTGTTTTTGTCCCTTGATGGACATGATGCATAAGATGGTATTATATAGGCTCCACACTGCACTGTTCCACCAGCGTATAATAATATGATATATAGCAATCAAATGCCTATGCGGGGACGTCATCGGGGTTGTCGGCATATTTATTCTGGGGTATGCACTGTAGTTCTAGGTCTTCCTGGTTCTCTTGAGTTTACGGTAGAATGCCACTGGCGGCTGGGACGGGTGGGCGCTCTTTGGTTGCTGCTGCTGCGGTGAATGGTCCTAACGATTAGTCTCTCAGGTGGTTGGTCGGGGAGTTGAGCATGCTGTCATACCGTAATTGACCCCCCCCCCCCTGAAGAGGCAGGACGGAGGGATTCGCCATAGTCTGGTTCATGTTATGTCACTCGCTGGATTTTCTACTACAGCACTGTATGCAATGGAAGTCCTGAGGTTGGTGAATGATTGCCTGGGGTAATTAATTGCCTTAGGCTATCCAGGTGAAGGTACTGTACTGTACTGTGAGAAAGGGGGAGTTTGTTCTGAGTTTGGTTGCACCGACACTAAGGGCTGTTTGGCGACCTGGGTAGGCTTTCAAACCATGGTTTGAAACTACTGGCCTGTTTGGTAGACATTTTTTGCAAACCATGATGTGCACATATCTTCCAACCATGGTTCCTCAACCATGGTTTGTAACTGACCGCATTTTCCAACCACGGCGGCTCGCCGGACAGCCCTAAATTAGTTGGGGTACTTTAACACAACCAGCGCTCTTCGTGCCGAGTGCACGTAGAGTATGAGTAGTAAGTAGTGTAGCAGGTTAAATGAGAAGAGATATCTTTGATTTTGGAACTTGATCACTGATTTTATTCAATTCTACTGTATCCCGAGTATATTCAGTGATTTTTATCATTAACCCCCAGCTTTCGGTCTCACTGAACTTTGGCCATTTCTTTTACTCGGTTCCACCTTGCCCGGCCATCCATCAGTTATCCCCCTCCAAACCGTCACGGGGTTACATGTGTTGTACCGTACAGTATGCTCGATCCACCCCAAGGTGCCCAACCAAGGCCATTTCCCCGCAAAATGAAGATTGTGCGCTAGTACTAGCACCAGCAAGCTTGTCAAAACCTCCACGGCCAAGTTATAACAGTTAGCTCTACGGTAGGACCCTGATCACGGTATGGTATTTTGATTTCTAAGTCTCTCCAGACAGACAAACAGACAGACGCAACATGTGCCGAATTTCTGGTGCAATATGAAGCGGTCGGGTCGGTCTTGTCTCTCGGCTTGGGACTACCGGTTTTGGAATTTGTGCGGGAGAGACAGAGGGAAAGAAAGAAGGAAAGAAAAGTAGTCACGGGACCCCATGTTTCCCGCCCCTTACCGTAAATGAGGAATACGGTATGGTATGTTCATGGGATGCGCTCGCCCGCTTTGCTGCGGATGTACCGTATTGCTATTGCCATACTCTGTCGTGAGCATCATGTTTACGATCCCTATTTACCGCCAGAATGTAAAATACAATACGTCGAATGAATGAATCTCAATTCCCGTACAAGTACGATAAAGCGCACGTGGTGCAAAGTACCTTCTTCCTCCCTTTTCATAATATTCATAAAATTCACCGTTCACGAGGGACTCTTCCGTTCAACAAAAGCCCCAAAAAAGCAAAACAGCCAAAAAAGGAGGGAAGGATGGCAAAAACGACCCTACCTACCGTATCCTTTCGTAAAAGTCGGATTGGAGCTAAGGACAACCGAACCAACGAGAGAGCACGAAGACCCCCAAATCGCCACACTTTAAGCAAAAGTCGAACAGCGATTGGACAGACGCTCCGTAGCACGAATCCGACTTTTGCGAAAGGATACGGTAACCGAGATCTCATCCCCTTCCACACACACCCACCTTCACACCCTCTTGCCCTGCCCACCCTTTTTTCTCCCCGCAAAACTCTAAACTAGGTGAGACAGAGCTTTAAAGCAGGGTTTCTCGATTGGCCTCTTTTTTTTTCATTTTTCTCACGCTTTGCTCCGGGGTAGGTAGAGGATAAGTTATGGTGCTTGTGCCGGTTGGGTCACACAGGTGGGACAGGACAGATGGGGGACCGGATTGGATTGGACTAGACTGGACTGGACTGGACCTTGCTAGTCTGGCGTGGACAGGGAGGAGGGATCATGGGTTGATGCGCAGAAGGATAAACAAAGGGTAGGTGTGATATCGTACGGTAGGCAGACAGACAGACCGCGCATGGACAGCAGGTACGAGTAGAGTAGCCGCGTAAGCAAACGATTTGAATACCGGCCAATTCAATATGGTACTGTGCGGGTTCAGTACAGTCCAGCATGGAGCTGTGCTGGACGGTAATCTACCGTATTCTATTGTGCTACGATATTCCACTCCGGTCGGTACCTGATACCGATAACGATAAAGTGTCATTCCTGCAGCACCGCACAACACAACACCTTGGCGGTATGATTGATGCTCGTAACCACCGCCCTTGTGTTCCTTCGTTGCTACTTGTATTCCTCTCCGAATCAATCAATCAATTCTCACCGGACCAACCATCCAGCCCATCCTACGATACAAGATGGCACCACCATAGCACAACAGCCTCACAAACTCGCAACCATGAGCCAAGATTACACCGTCGATCACTCATCACTAACTCACTACCCAAACCCACTGATCAGATCTGCCTGAATCAACCCTCCTCCCTCCCCCCCTCCCTCCCTCCAAATATAGGCTTTCCCATCTTCTTCGCGGAGTTGAGCGCTGTCCTGTGTCCTGTCTGCTTGCCCTGCTTTTTCATGCTTGCTTTCATGTATGGCAAGGTAAATCCTCTCGTAATTTATTGGTGAGGCTCGATGCTTGTGCTTGTGCTTGCTTGTGCGAGGGTGGATGGAATGGAATGTTGGTGTGATTTTGCGGTCTTTTCTTTTCTTTTCTTTGCTTTTGCGGTCTATTTTCTTTTCCTTTGGGTGTGGTGCGGTGCGGTACTACTGTTCTGGGAGGGAGGAAAGGAAGGAGGGATTTAATGCTTGGCGATTGTGGTATTTATGATGGTGGCGTATGCGCGAGGAGCTACAAATATCGTAGTCGGATACGGTACTGTAGGGAATATTTTGGACAGCTGAGCTACCGTACCGTATGGCACTTGTGGGGTACAGTAGCTAGAATGCAGTTTGGTAGTGTTGTTGTAGAAGGAAGGGATGTGATATGGTTCTTGTTGAGTTTTGGTGCACGATGCAGGTAGGAGTTGTACTAGCTCTCCACAATACTCTTACTCTATTCTACTCTAGACTACAGGTAAATTAATATCGCACTTACACCGCACATACGGTAGTATTGTACTTGTACTTCAAGATAGCGCCGGCAGGAAGGAAGTATCATAACTCATATTAGTTTTTACTTAATTCACTTCTTCTCTTGTCGTGCGCGATACTGTAAACGACTCTCTTTAGAAACGGAAGGTGTCCTTGTACTGGTGCAAATAAGTTTTACCTTTTGATCGCGGTGTCTACAGTACTTGCACTCCTACCTTACCGTGCACCGGGGGGAAAAAAATACGATACGTTCACATTTTTGCCACCCGCTGTACATCCAGTAGCAACCGCAAACCCCAAGGAACTCAAAGTACGGTACAGTGGGGGGCAAAAATGTGAACGTATTTTTTTCCCCCCGGTGTATTCCCCTACCGCAAGAACTCGAATAAACGGACCTTGTGCTAGGACGTTGGAGTTGCCTCTCCTTGTAAAGTCTGGTGTTTTTTTCCTTTTTTTGTTTGTCTCGGAAAGCAGTTTTTTTGCTGTGTTTTTCGCCCCTTTTTCCTGAGGAGGAGGAAATTTTGGACTACCTAGCACAAGTATAAATAAGAACCCCTCCCCCAAAAAAGACAAGAATCCTCGGACTCCTTTACATCCTCTTCCTTCCTTTTTGAAAAGGATACACTACAGTCCGCAAAAAAATTCCTCTTTTTTCTCAAACCCAAACATGTCTCTACCCCTCAATCAAGACACCCTCAATGCCATGGCACACCGAACCACCCTTCCCCCCTCCCCGTTGGGAGGACCTAGGAGCCCCACGAAGAGCCCAAGGCCCTACTCACCATCTCTCCTCCCACCAGGATCCCCTCACGGGGTCCCACTGCAAACCCTCCTCCCAATGTTCTCTAGGATTGAACACACCATCAACTGCCCCAACAAAGCAATAAATGTAGGAAACAGGATAGTGGCCCAGGGAAGTACCTTCCCCAATGTCCGCAGAGAACTAGGATGCAATGAGACCTGCTACATTTAGCTAGCGAACATGGCACCAGCAATAGACACAAGCCCCAGAATTAGCACCCCCCTACCAGGCTTCCGTACCTCCCTCCAGAAGATTTTCAGGGATCAAATGGTCGACATGGTGGACCAAGAAGCCCTAGCCCAGCTAGCAGCGCAGGCATCCTCATTCCGACCATCCCCAGAAAGCCCAATCATGGTATCCCAGATACCACCCTTCTCCCCCCCAGACACCTATATGGACCTAGTATCATATGTACAAATCCCAGACTCCCAACCAACTGCAGATATAGCCATGTCCCTAGGAAATGGCCAAAACTCGGACGGCATACGTATAGGAGACAGCCAATATGCCGCCACCTCCCAGGAACTACCGAGAAGGGTCCACTTTTCCTCCCCCATTGCAAGCTTTGCAAATATGCAAGAAATTCCAGCAACGGACTCTGGAAACTTCACCCCGGAACAAACAGAGACAACTCCGATGCCTAGAAGCAAAAAAGGAAAAGAAAAAGCAGTCAAAGGAGGCAACACCCTCACACCACTCATCCTAACAGGAGATGATGGAGAAACCATCCTAGACCTGAGCACCCCCGAGCTCATAAGAAAACAAATGGGAAGCGACACAGCCCTCACAACCAATGTAGCAGTAGCCATACTACTAACAACCCTAGAAGATTCGCTAACCCAGAAAATGAACGAAATGGAAAGCAAGATAATGGCGGCGATACAAGAGGAAGGAACCGGATGACCCGATGGCAAAACACGCACCCCGGCACAGCCCCACCAGACCCAACCCGGCCCTGCCCCAACAGTAGCACAGACAACAAACCCGGAAAGAACACTGCGACCCCAGCAACAACAACAAGCACAACAATAACGACAAGCCCAGCAACAAATAATAGACTAATGCTCAGAATCAAAGAGAGGAGGACCCCCCCCAGTGCCAAATAGGACAAGGCCAGAGACAAGTCCAATCCCCCAGACCTACGCAGCAATAGCTTCAGCAGACATAGATATGGAAGGATACCAGATCATCAAAAGAAAAGGAAAAGGAGTCCAGAATGCACCAGGAATAAAGATCACCGAAAGGGCACCTACATCCCAATCCACCCCACACGTCAGACAGAGACGCCTCCTGATCCGCTTGGTAGAAAGAGGCCAAAGGATAGAAGGAGGGGAAGGGTTAACACCGATGAAAGTTAGAAATGCGATCAACAATGTATCAAGGGTCAAGTTTGCATATGCAGAATTCAATAGAAATGAGGACCTAGTCCTAACAACCCTCCAAGACCTCCCAGCAGAACTGACCCTAGACGACGCCAAAGCCATAACCAAAGCCCTCAATGATGAAGGAGTGTTCAGATTCAGCATAACCATGGACGTGGCAACCACCAACATTGTCGTTGATGGTGTACCCCTGGGAGAAGAAGACTGGAACCTAGAAGACTGGAAGATAGGCACAACCAACTGGGCAGACCTAGAGAGGGAAATCTCAGACTACAACACAGCCATACGGATCATGGATAGACCCAAATGGATTAGGTCTCTAGCAGTCCTCAAAGCTGACAACAAGATAAAATCCTCAGCGATCATAGCGGTGGAGCTCAATGACTGGATCAAGGAATCCCTAAAAAAGGCCAAGCCAGCCCTGGCAATACTAGGCCAAAGATGCACCTTCCGAAGATATATGAGATCAGACTCATCAACGTGCTGCGAAAGGTGCCTACAACTAGGACATCATGCCATCCACTGCAGGCTCACACCCACATGCAAATACTGCAATGAAGACCACCATACCAAAGACCACCACTGCACCATGCCATACTGCACCACAGGGAAAGGAAGAACCTGTTCTCACACCATAAGAAAGTGCACCAACTGTGAAGAAACATCGCACTTTGCAGGGGATAGACACTGCCCAACTAGGACAAGGGCCCAGTCTCCAGCTGCAGAAACAAAGGGGCCAGAAACAAGAGGGGAAAAAGAGACAGAATAAGAAGAAACAGGAGAAGGGTCAGGAATGAGGAGAGACCGACAGGCAATACCGGAAATCTGGCCAGACCAAAACCCCCATAACTGATTATGGCGACTACAGATATAATATACCACAACATTGGCGGGTCCATGAACATTGTCACAGAGTTACTCGAGGCCTCACAAAAACTCCAACTAAAAATAATAGCAATAGGGGAATGCCCCTTGGAAAACAATGACTGGATCCAAATACAGGGGTACACATGTTACGCAAACACAATAGCGGCTAGGTATGGCTGTGCCACCTACATCAAGAATGAATACACCCACATGTTTGTAGTAGAGAGAATAGAGCAGCAGTATACCTCACTATGGACAAAAGGCACCGAGATTACATTCGCCTACCAAAGACCAAAAGCAGAAGACTTCGACGAATACAATGACTGGCACAAGGGACCCCAAAACATCATCATAGCAGACCTCAATACCATACACCCAGATTGGTCTGCAGGAACAATCAACAAAGCAGGAAAACAACTCAAGGAATGGACCAAAAGAAGAAACTTGACAATGCACAACCTGCACTCAATCACACACCCTCCGGGAAGACCCAGAAACACAGGCACAACCATAGACCTGGTAATTGGAGAACAAAACAAGCTAATCAAAACACAAAGCCTAACAATAGCCTCCAGAGGACATAAAGCGATTAGCATCAGATGTCCAGAGATCCACTGGAAACACACAAAGGAAAGAATGCTGAGATACGACAAGGCAGACTGGGACAGCATCAGGACAAACCTCCTAAATATGGACCCCACGATCGACTACTCAAGAGATGTACAAAAGGAACTCACCAGGATCATACTGAAATACACGCCGTCATCAAAGCCAGGGGGAAAAGCCTTCTGGAATAAGGAACTGGAAAAAGAAAGAAAAGAACTGCTGACATTGGTGCATTCTGAGGCAACCAGCGAAACAATCAAAAACAAGAGAAAAGCCTTAAAAAAAAGCATCACACAAGCCAAACTCGAAGCCAACAGCAAGGCACTACAGGAAGAAACCGACCCACAATACTTCCAGAGTGTCAAACCCAGAACAACCAAACACCCCATACCAGCCCTCAAAAAAGAAAATGGGAATGTAGCAGTAGAACACCAACACATAGCTGAGGAACTGCAGAGAGCGCTATATGGAGGAGAACAGAGAAGGAGCCTACACCCACTGATAGTAGAAGCCGATAGGCTCAAGATGGAACTACTGGATACGGCCATCAAGAGCTCACCGAACGGAGCCACCCCAGGACCAGACCACATCCCGACAAGGCTGATCAAGGAATTCAGGAGACTGAGAGTGAACCTCTTCGAAGCTACAATGAACAAAGCATGGAAAGAAGGAATGCCGGATCAATGAAAGACCAGCAAAACCATCCTAATGTTACAATCGGCTATAAGATCTCTCCATTCTTATATCTCGCAATAGGCAACGAGCCTATCATTAGCTTTTTCCTTAGGGATAATACTCACCTATCTCTTGTTGTATTCTCTTTCCTTCGAGAATTCTCAATACTTGTTATCTTACACTACGTCTTAGATATTGACCGTTGCCAATACTAAGTCCTTATAGTGTTAACTAGTATTCATTCTGTTTCTTCTTCACAATAGTCGGTCTTTGTTGTAAAGAGCATAAAGATGTTTTATTGATAACTTATAAGATAGGAAATAACTTAGGTGGTTGCATGAAGAACTAACTGTCAGGTCCTAATGACCTCCTTATATAGTTCTTCCAGCAACCTGCTTACAAATCAAATGAGTCACAACTGTGACTCATGCACTCGCATAACATATAACCTCATGACCATACTTGGTCATGCGCGAAAGTCCCATGACCTTAAAGGGGTCATGTGCAAAACCTCATGACTCGTATAAACGAAGTCATACCTCTTAATCCTTATGACTCATAGGCGCACCTATGAGTCAACACTCAACATACTAATCAAATTCAAACATAAACAACTATGACTCACAACTGTGAATCATATGAAACCCTATGACTCATACGTGAGTCATAGTGCAAAACATAATATCATATGACTCAACTGAGTCACGTGCAAACCTTTAACAAATAAAATACTATGACATACAATCGTATGTCATGTGAAACCATTACAAACCATGCCGGGTTTGTAATACCTAATCCCCAAAGCAAA
This sequence comes from Choiromyces venosus 120613-1, assembly GCA_003788595.2. Classification (NCBI taxonomy): domain Eukaryota; kingdom Fungi; phylum Ascomycota; class Pezizomycetes; order Pezizales; family Tuberaceae; genus Choiromyces; species Choiromyces venosus. The sequence goes on from ML120657.1 coordinate 32,609, forward strand.
AAAAGCCACATACACCGTTGCCAAAAGCTGGAGGCCGATACAACTCCAATCCATCCTGGCCAAGATACTAGAAAGAGCAGCAGTGCACCACATAGCAAAACTCGAACTCCTAGAGACAAACATGTATGGAGGACGGAAGAATCACGGCACAACAGACGCCATTCAAAACCTACAAGATATCATCACGGGAACTAAGCATAACGTATGCCTTACAGCACTAGACATAGAAGGCGGCTTCGACCACCTTCAGATGGACAAAGTCTGTGAAGCAATAGGAAACAAAAGTGTACACCTAGGGCAATGGGTAAGACACTGGGCAGCTAACAGGAACACGAGCTACAGGTTTAATGGAAAAAGCTCGAGACCATTTGCCACAGACAAAGGAACCCCTCAGGGCTCCCCACTCTCACCAATACTCTTCCTCATCAGTGCAAGAAACATGGCAGCAATCCAGACGCCAGACACACCAAACACGTCAACAAGAATCCTCACGTATGTGGACGACTTCCTGGTAGCCACAACATACAAAGACAAGGGCGAAGGACAGGCATCCCACCAAAACACAATAAACGAAATCCAACAAAAAGGGAGGGAAGTAGCATATGAACTGTCCCACCCCAAAACTGAAAGAATACATATCAAAACACCCAAACAAGTACAGCTCTCACCCAGCGTTAGCACCATGAAACCACCAGAAAGCGAGATGATGAGGTGGCTGGGATACTTTATCACCAATGACTTCAAATGGGAAGGACACATCAGACAATGGATCTGTTAGGCATATGGAAAAAAGGGCCAAAGTTACCCGGCCTTTACATAGGATCATTTCTACCATACCCCTGCAGCCCCCATGTAGGGACCGGGCGTCATTACGGAATTTCGGTCGAGTTGCGTCCCGACACTTTAGCCACAATAAATGGCACCTTCAGCATAACACCATATACGTCGTCGCCGTCCGTCCGACCGGATGCTGTCCGTAGGATATATGAGAGGGCACCTTTGGCGACTCATGGGAAGTGACTCGGAGGAATTTGGTTAAGTTTTGAGCAAGCTATTACCTTGTACATTAGCAGTTAAATATTATGGCTGATAAGTGATGGGACGATTTGGGAAGAAACCTTAGTGACCGAATATCGTGAGCCTATGGCACCGACGGGTAGCCATAGAGCCGAGCCTCTTGCTTTGAAAGAAGTAGTGCCCCAAGAGGGCCTACTCGAGAATCGGTATGAGAGGTTTTCGCTGGATAAGCTATTGGCTCGATCCAGAGCAAAAAACCCTACATATCCGATGGGCCTTGTGATGCATCAATATGCGACACAATGGCCGCGCTCATTCATTAAAGCTGATCACTTTATGTTTTGAGGCAGAACAATTGGTATAGTTGCCATTAGGGTGGCATACTCAAATTAAGTTCATATAGTGGAGAGATCGAAGGCTACCTACTGGAGAGGTGTTCACACCACCCAGAAACAATAGGAGTTCGAAGAGATCAAAGCTAAGCAAGGCAAATATTCTCAGGGTCAAAGGTGTTCGCACTTAAGAAAGTTAAGAGGTTTTTGACGGAGGTACTTAGATAGTATGGGAGTTGGTTGTAGCCCGC
>ML120658.1:12040-39026 GCA_003788595.2 Choiromyces venosus 120613-1
TGACAGGGAGGGGTTCTCCTCCTCTGAGGTTCTGGACGGGGGGGGGAAGGACCGAAAGAAGTTCCGTCCCGGGGATCACGGGGGGGTCGAAGGTGGGAAAAACCATCTTCGGAGAAACTATGGGGGGCACGAGGGGGGGTACCGCCGGGAAAACGGCGTGGGGTTGGGTCCGTACAGTCGGGGGGAGGGTGAACCCGGCTCCTACAAGGAGGAAGTAGTGGACTAGGGGAACGGGTTACTCACTATGCGGGTTGTCGCGGTGAGTCGGACGCCCAGGGTGTGAGGAAGGGGGAAGTTTTTTGAGAGGAAACAAGTTGTATTGACGAACCCTTCGACCCTACAAAAAGAAAGGAACAAATTATCAAAATTTAGTGATGGTGACGGGGGGGTATATCAGGAGGAAGTCCTGGGGGGACCAAAAGCGTTAGCGGAGGGATCAAAACGAAAAATATTCCGGAAACGTGGAGGGGGACAAAGTCCGTTTGGTGGATCCCAACGGTAAATACAAAGGAAACTAAAAGTCGTCCCACGGAGGTAAAACGGGACGAAAAAACTGTCGGGACTGAATTACCGGAACCTACAAAAAAGGGGGTGACCGAATAAATTGCTGAGTAAGTGTGTCGAATCCGAGATGTTGCGGATGAGGTGTCACCCTGGTTACCCGCAAGCGAGCCAGGAGGGCGGTCTAGAGAAGTCCCTAGTACGAGGGGGGAGTTAGCGGCATCGGGACATCGGCTGGGACAGGGTCCTCAGCTGTTTCCATGGGGTCCTCCCCTCATGGGGGGGGGTTAGTGGGGTCTATCTTAGAGGGCCTGGATGGGCAGGTGGGGTGGGTCACGGTGTGGGGGCCCCTGCAGTTGGGGCAGAGGAGGACTGAGGCGGGGCAGCAGCCGGGTACTGCCTTAGTGTTGCCCATCCTGGGGCAGGTGGGGTTGCCGCAGCGGTGAGCTGAGCGTAGATCGTTGGCGGAGCAGAGGGGACAGGTGTTGTGGGTGACCTTGCAGGCAGGGGAGGAGTGTCCGAACTTCCAGCATTTCCTGCACTGCATGAATCGGTTAGAGGAGTGTGCCCGTTCAACAGTTCGGGACTTTGAAAAAAGAAAGATATTGGTGCCGATCCTGTCTACATCAGCAGGGGCAACTGAAACAATAACGGACGCGGTCTTTTTAGCAGCCCTCTCCTCAGGGTCGGGCTGTAAGAAGCGAGCGGTGAAGATGGTCACATCCGCCACGTTGCGGATGGAGGGGAGAAGGTCAGCACAGAGCCTTTCATTATCGGCGGGGAGGTATTGGAGGGGGAGGCCGTGGATGGCAAATTGAACCTCATTGGGAGCTGGGCGGAAGGCCTGGTAGGGACTATTTCCGACCGGGGTGACTTGGTTGAATTTGGCTGCCAGAGCCTCGTAGTATGGGGAGTAGGCCGTGGCCGGGGTAAAAAGGTTCTTGGCCAGGAGGGTCAGCGATCCTTTGTCGTTCACGGTCACCGTGAAGCTGAGGGGAAAGGGGCAGTTGGCCTCTCGGATGACTGAGGCGGCGATGTCGGGGGCAGTGGCGGCTAGGCTCTGTGGGTCAGCATGGGGGGAGGGGTACTCATGGGGAGCGAAGAAACGGCGTTCAGCCAGAGGCAACGGCGAGGGGCCCTTGGACCTGGGAGTCTCCACGTTGGACGACACGACTTCAGCGGCTGAGGCATTCTTCTTTCCTCTCTTTGACTTCCCTCCCCTTGCTGGTTGCGCCGCAATAGAAGCATAGGTTGTGGGTTGGGGCTGGCGGGACGCCTCCTTCTTGTAGTCGGGGTGTTCCTTGCCAGGGAGGAAGGCAGAGAGGTCATACTTACCTTTGCGGTATTCTTCAGCCTCCCAGGACCTTGGGAACTTAACCGCCCAGGCCTTGGGGTCGCCGTACCACTGCTTCAGTACAGAGTCATAGGAGGGGATGTCCCAGTCATAGCCACTAGTGGCTGCCGGGGCTGGCGCAGGTGGCGCAGCTGGAGGGGCTTGGCGCTGGGGCTGAGAGGGCCTTGAGCGGCTTGGGACAGGAGGGGGGGGTTGGTGGGAGGGGGTGCTGGCCTGGGCCATAACGCGAAGTGACAGGTCGTCGCAAGTGGCCTTGAGGGCCCTAAATTCAGTGGAGGGGGGGCCTGTGGTCCGCCCATTGGTTGGGGAGGGGGAGGTGGAGGGGGGGTGGCCTCTAGCCTTGCTAGGCGGTTGCTTAGGTAGCCGACGCCCTGGAGGATCTTGCAGAGGAGGGGGATCATGAAGGCCTCTCCCGTTGATAGCTCTGAGAGGTTCTCATCGGAGAGGGAGGGGACAGACGCTCGATCGAGACTGATCTGAGGGAATACCTCATTGCAGAGGTCGCGAAGAAGGGGGAGGTTCGGGTCGAGGAAGGCTGGACTGGAGGTTCTAGAGGGAGCATCAGGTCCCTCAGGGGCAAGATCAGCGGCGGAAGACGACTCACCGCGTGCGTAGGGGTGCGAGCGCTTCGAGGCTCGGGAAGAGGACCTAGAGTCTGCCATAATGGCTGGCTTTGGTGTGGTCAGGGTGGGGTCGCTTATAGGTGAAGCCTGAGCGAGAAGCAGATTTTGGTGTGTCAAGATGGTTGCCACCCAAAAGTTCGAAGTTTTGGGGTGGCCGAATGCGGTAATTTTTTAAAAACGAGGAAAGTAGAAGGTGTTGAGCGTGCATAGCCCTTACGGCTCCACACAGATTCTTGTACCTTAACAAACTCATGATTTAAACAAAAAAAAAAAGAGAAAAAAAAAAGCCTTAATGGCTATGACAAAAACAAAACTATAAGCCAAATGCAGTAACAAAAGAAATATTGGCCCCAATCTCCTGGTTAGACGATTCCATCCCTGCACCCCAAACGGTGACTAATCTAGCTAGTAAAGAAAAATAACATCCTAAGCAAACCTAGAAAAAATCATAATAAAGGAAGGCTAACTAAAACAAAAGGAAAGTAAAAGTGGCAGGGCAGCCAGAGGCAGTCCTATCCAGGGTCCGGTGTGGTTGTGGTAGATGCCGGCACCCGAAGGGCTGGCATGGAGGGTGGGAAGCCTGTTCCCGTGGCTTTAATGTAGCTGGCGAGGGCAAGCGTAAGCTCGGCCGATGCTCAAATTGGGGAGTCCTGGCCTATGTCTTCGACCCCAGGGAGATGCAGTGGTCGGAGCTCGGCTTTGGCAGGGCAAGTGAGGATAGCATGGTCCAGGGTCTCCTCCTGTTCCTCGCAGTATGGGCAAGTCTTGGGGGCCTCGGGGTCCTCCCAGGTTGTGTGGGCAGCCAGGTAACTCTTCCCGGCTCTCATTTGGAGGATCCAACCCGCCACGAACTTATCAAGGCCCATAAAAGCGTGGGGCCTGAGCGAGGGCTGGTACTGGTAGTAGATGGGCGGAGGGGACTGGAGGGCCCAGTCTTGGAGGAGGAGTCCGTGCAGTTCTGCTTTGACCTGGGCATAGGGCATGACACCTGGGGGGTCCGGAGGGACCAGCTCAGGCAGGAGGTGGGGGGCAGTGAGGGGAAATGAACCAAGCTTGCGGGTTATCGGGAGGAGGGAGTGGCAAAGGGAGTCTATCGGGAGGTGCCTTCTCATCAGGGCCTCCGCCTTGTAGGTGTCCCAAGGCAGTGGGATGCAGTTTGTTCTCCTCCCTTTCAGCACCGGGTCTCTGGTGAGCCGTCGGGTGTTGGAGGAGCCAGTTATGGGGAGGGTGGGGGGCACCCTAGCTGTAGCCGGGTTGATGGTGGGGGACGAGCAGGCTAGCCTAAAGGCGGCCATCCTCCTCCTGTGTCTCAGGATGGTGGGGAGGGGAGGCAGGCAGGCCTCACAGGCCAGTATGGTGGTGGGCATCGCCCGAAAGCAGTTGGTGACCCATTGAAGGACTTGGTTCCAAAACACGGACATCTTGTCTGAGGTCACCACCGTTGGTTGAAAGAGGTCTGCCCCATAGGACAGGATAGGGAGGATGAGGCCGGAGGCGAGCCTGTGACAGGCATAGGGAGCCATGCTGGCACCAGGAGGGGACAGTTGTCGGACAGTCGCGAAGGCAGTTTGAGCTAAGTTGAGCCTTCGGAGAAAGTGGGTAGTGGTTTCCAGGGTCGGGGTGAAACAGTAGCCAAGCCAGCGGATGACCTTGGACGGTTGAAATACCATGCCATTAAGGGCAATGGGGGAGTTGGAGACTGCCGACCGGTCCTTCTCGGTGCGCCAGTGGATAAGCTCCGTCTTGGGAATGGAAAAGGACATGCCGATCCTGGCTGCCCTGTTAGAAAGTAAAGAAAAAATACACTGAAGAGCCCTAATATTCCCCCCGTAAGAAGCAGAAGAAACAGTAACGGAAAAATCATCAACATATGAAAAAATTATTGAACGAGGTATTGAAATATGTAAACCGGAAACATAAATCAAAAACAACGAAGGAGAGACAGGAGAGCCCTGAGGGGCTCCAACTTGAACAGGACAGTAAACGCCAGGGGCCCCCTGGAAAAGGAGCTTGCACTGATGGTTAGAAAGAAAAGAACGAACCCAAGACACAAGGTACCTAGGCACCCCGCGCTTGACTAAAATCTGAGAGAGCGTAAAAGAGGAGATATTATCGAAGCCACCCTTAATATCTAGGAAGAGAGTAGAGACTTTAGTTCCCGGACGTTGACGGGAGCGGACTTCGTGAACAAGGGAGGACGAGGCATCAAAGGTTGAGAGGCCAGCGAGGGAGCTGCACTGGTTGGGGTTGATGAGACCAACCGACCTTGCGATCAGGGATAGGCGAGTAGCGACAATCCTTTCCAGGATCTTGGACACAGTCTTGAGGAGAACGATGATTCTGAAGGAAGCCGGGGAGGAGTAGTCAGGTTTGCCTGGTTTTGGGAGCACGATCCTGTTGGCCCTTTTGAGGTGGGTGGGGTGGTATCCATGGGAGAGGAGAGGGGAGAGGAGGTCGAGGAGGATCTTGGGGTTGGCCCGGTTCACATCCTTCCAGACACCATAGGGGATGTGGTCGGGACCTGGGGCTGAGGAAGAGGAGGATTTGGCGAGAGCACGTGAGATTTCTTCGGGGAGGAGGGGGCAGTCATTGTGTGGCCTTAGCCAGCCAGCGGTTGGTGAGGGAGATTTGGGAGGAAAGAAGTGGTCAAGGAGGGAGGAGTTGATTTCTGTTGGGGTGGAGGCCCCCGGGAACGAGGGAAACCTGTCGGCTGGCCTGCCTGAGGCCATTCTCTTCGCGTCCCATACCGTAGTAGTCGTGACCCCAGCAAGGAAGGTTTTGTATTGTGAGGTCTGGGCCTTTCGGATCGCCCTAAAGTAGGTGTTCCTGCTGGCCTTGGCCTCTGAGAGGGAGGATGTCGTATAGTTCTTACAGTGTGAGCGGGAGGCGGAGTGGTAAAGCTGTCTAAGGTGGGTGAGTTCGGACGTCCACCAGCGTTTTGCCTGAACGGAAGGTCTCTTGGAGGCGGTGTGGGACCGAATCAGAGTAGTTACGGCCGTAAGGTGTCGGGAGAGCCAGGCATTTAAGGCCAGATCAGTCGGGTATGAGGGGGGAGGCGGGATGGACAGCGAGGCGAGGGCCGGCTGGAGCGAGGCCCAGTCTGTCTTTTCCCAGTTAGGATAGGGTGGAGGGTGTTTGAGAAGAGGGGAGGAGAAGGTGGTCGTGATCGGTATGTGGTCCGACCCAGTGGATGGGAGGTGTGTGTGCCAATTGGCAAAATAGGGTTGGAGGAGGTTGTTGGTGAAGGTGAGGTCCAGGACCCCTGGCCGGTTGGCGGCGTCAAAGGGGAAACGGGTGAAGATGCCAGGCGTATTGAGGAGGGAAAACTGGAGGTCATTTGCCAAATCAAAGTAGGGGGAGGAAGTAGTGTACTCATTATGAGATATTGCTCGCAGGGGGTCAGACTGGGTGTGGTGGATATTAAAGTCACCTGCTACCAGCATCGGGAAGGGGTGGGCCTTAAAGACCTCGTGTGGTAAGACCGATCTCGTAAGCGAGGTTGGCCCTGAAGTTAAGTAGGCATTGTAGAGCCTAAGCTGTGTTTGTGTTGTATTAAATAAGCCATCAGTGGAAAAAACATCTAACGACATCAAGTCAGGTTTGTTAAAAAAACAAGGCAATATAGAAACGCCTTGTTGAAACTCCAAGGAAACATAACAGGCGACCCTAGGGGGGGCACCTGGTAAAAAAGGGGGGGCGAACGCCTTGTAAAAGCCAAAAGCAGGCAGGCGACCACGAAAAGTTGGGAGGTCCTGAAGAAGAACTATATGAGGGGCAGTTGGCAGCGATTTTAAGCTGTTAAAGAAAGAAAGAAAAACATCCCAGCTTCCCAAGCAGTTATGTTGAACAAAGGAAAGTTTTTTAAATGTGGAAGGAGTGTGGGGCCCTGAGGGCTGAGTGGCGCGGTCGGGCGTATCACTCATTAAGCAATGGGGTCAGGAGAGGAAGGGGGAACATCTTCGGCCCATGAGGGAGGAGGACCGATGTGTTTGGGTTGGGGTGCCGCGAATGGACCAGCAGGGGGAGGGGCACGGGGGGTTCCGAAAAGGTTTCCTCCGAAGAGGTTTGACGCGCTACGGGACCTCTCTGGGAGGAAGCCCTTCGGTGGAAACATGGGTCTGGGGGTTTCCTCCTCCTGGGGAGGTGCTGTGGCGGGGGTCAGTGGTCCTTGGGGACCGGCCGGGACTGCGGTGTCTTCCGCCGTCTCCATCGCATCCCTGGAGGGGGGCATGTTCGGGTTGGCCGGGTCGGTCCTGGATGGCCTGGCTGGGCATTCGGGATGGGTGGCTGAGTGTGGGTCTCCGCAGTTGGGGCAACAGAGGGGCGAGGCAACGCAGCACGCTGGTACTGCCTTCGTCTGGCCCATCTTGGGGCAAGTGGGGTTGGGGCATCGGTGGGCTGAGCGCAGGTGACTGGCCGAGCACAGGGGGCAGATGTTGTGAGATGCCTTGCAGGCGGGGGCAGAGTGGCCGAACTTCCAGCACTTCCTGCACTGCATGAACCGGTTAGAAGAGTGGGCACGCTCAACGGTGCGGGACTTTGACATAAGGAAGATATTGGTGCCAATTCTGCTAACGTCAGCAGGGGCAACCGAAACAATAACAGAGGAGGTCCTCTTGGCAGCCCTCTTGTCCGGGTCGGGCTGTAAGAACCGGGCGGTAAAGATGGTCACATCCGCCGCGTTGCGGATCGAGGGGAGGAGAGAGGCACAGAGAGCAGCGTTGTCGGCTGGCAGGTACTGGAGGGGGAGGCCATGAATGGCCAGCTGAACCTCGTTGGGAGCGGGGTGGAAGGGGAGGAAGGGGTTCTCCCCGATGGGGAAGGTTTGATTGAATTTGTTGGCCAGGGCCTCATAGTACGGGGAGTAGGCAGTGGCAGGGGTGGAAAGACTCTTGGCGAGGAGGGTGAGGGAACCTCAATCATTCACGGTAGCTGTGAAACTGAGGGGAAAGGGGCAGTTCGCTTCCTTCAGAACAAGGGCAGCGATGTCAGGGGCAGTGGCAGCAATTCTCTGAGCGTCAGCATGGGGGAGGGGGTTCATACGGGGGGCAAAAAAGCGGCAGTCAGCCAGAGGTAATGGGGGTGGGCTCTTGGACTCGGGAGCACCAGCATTAGACGTCACGACTTGAGCAGCCGAGGCGTTCTTGTTGCCCTTCTTGGACTTCCTCCCATTGGCTGGCTGGGCAGCAACAGAGGCGTAGGTGGCGGGTGTGGCTTGGCGGGACATCTCCTTTTTGTAGTCTGGGTGTTCCTTGCCTGGGAGGAAGGCAGAGAGGTCGTACTTGCCTTTGCGGTATTCTTCAGCTTCCCAGGACCTCGGGAACTTTACTGCCCAGGCCTTGGGGTCACCGTACCACTGCTTGAGTGCGGAGTCGTAATTGGGGAGGTCCCAGTCATAGCCACTAGGGGCTGCCGGGGCTAGCGTGCGTGGCGCAGCAGGAGGGGCTTGGCGCTGGGGCTGGGAGGGCCTTGAGCGGTTTGGGACCCGAGGGGGAGGTGGGTGGGAGGGAGCGGTGGCCTGGGCCATAACCCGCAGTGACAGGTTGTCGAAGGCGGCCCTGAGGGCCCTGAATTCGGTGGGGGGTGGGGCTTGGGGCCCACCCGTTGGTTGGGGAGGGGGAGGGGGGGCGGCCTCTAGCCTTGCCAGGCGGTTGCCTAGGTGGCCAATGCCCTGGAGGATCTTGCAGAGGAGGGGGATCATGAAGGCTTCTCCAGTTGAAAGGTCGAAAAGCTTCTCATCAGAGAGGGGGGGGATGGTTGCGGGATCGAGACTGATCTGAGGGAAAACCTCATTGCAGAGGGCACGGAGAAGGGGGAGGTTTGGGTTGAGGACGGCCGGGGTGGAGACTCTAGAGGGAGTACCGGGTCCCTCGGGGGTAGGATCAGTGGCAGAGGATTGCTCACCTCGTGCGTAAGGGTGTGAGCGCTTAGAAGCTCGGGAGGAGGACCTGGAGTCGGTCCTCATGGCTGACTTTGATGGAGTTGGGGTGGGGTCGCTTATAGGTGAAGCCTAAGCAAGAGCAGATTTTGGTGTGTCGAGCTGGTTGCCACCCAAAAGTTTGGAGTTTTGGGACGGCCGAATGCGGTAATTTTTTAAAGGCCAGGAAAGTAACGGGCGTGGAGCGTGCATAGCCCTTAAGGCTTTTTCTTTTTTTCTTTTTTTCTTTTTTTTTTTAAGTCATTTTTGTTTCGTTTAAGGTACAAAAACTATATGCAGCTTGCAGAGCTATGACATCCTCCGTCTCCACTACAACTCCGGTCAATGAAATTTACTTCCTAATCGGGAACGACTCAACACCGCGAAAACATCACGAACTTTCCTTCCTCCCCCCCATCTCGGGGGGGCAGGAGAACATTCTCTCCATCTCCCCTTTGCCCATCGGCATCCCCCCTTGCTTCCCTCTTGAGGTCTACCCTCCTGAGGATGTTCTTTCCTCGCCATCATCACTCCACGATGTTGGCTCTTCCCCCTACCCCGCTTTTGCTTTACCTCGCTTAGCGATCGCTACGGTCGGGTTTTTTCATTCAGTCTTTCTACAGACGGCCGGGAACACAGTTCGCAGTAGGAGGAAACCTGTCAACAGGCCAAGGTCGATTTCTCCATTCTCCTTTTGCTTAGGAGGCTGCCTTGCCAGACACGAACGCGATACCGATAGTACGTCCCGCCGAGTGAACACTCCCCTCCTCTCTTCCCCCTAGGATGATAGGCTGGCACCCTACTGCTACTCTTCCCTCGCCTTCCTGCCTCTGGGATCCTCTCCAGAAGTGACGCCATCTCTCCTATCACAAGGGACTACATGAGAGACGCGGTAATATGGTCGGTCGGCCGCCTAGCTGGTACCTTACTACCACCCCAAGCCGGGTCTCGAGAGCTTTCTCTCCCGCACCCCCACCACCCACTCCTGCCTCAAGGGGTCTACCCCCTGTGGCCCATACTTCTGGCTCCCCTTTTTCGGGGACTCAACACCTAGCCTGCTCTGGCTTCACCTTTCGCCTAGCCTCAGCCAAGGTCGACTTGTTCGGCCTTCAACCCACAGCCACCACCAAGGGAACACCTTTGCTGTCCGCTGTCCCCTCAGCGTTGATCGGCTAAGACCTGGTCTGCTCATTTTGCCGTCCTTTGTCGGCTACTTTACTACCTGGGGCCCAGTCCCTGCCTCTCGCAGTCGGGGCCAGTCTGGTCCTTATCTTTCCTTTTTTGCGAAAACTTTTTCGTTGTCCACTTCTTTCCTTTATTTTATTTTTCTTTCCTGGCTGTATGTTTTCTCGGGTTCGCTTGGGGTTTCATACGTTCCTTTTTTGTTTTATGTTTTTCTTAGGCTCGCTTAGGGATTTCATAAGTTTCTTTCCTGTTGGATTAGTCACCGTGAGGGGTGCGTACGACATTACGTCAGATTGGGGATCGGGGCCGAGGTTTCTTTTGTTTTTTGCATTTGCTTTATGGTTTTGTTTTTGTCATAGCCCTTACGGCCTTTTTTTTTACTTTTTTTCATTTTTTTTCATTTCTTTTTTTTTAAATCATGAGTTCGTTGTTAAGGTACAAGAATCTGTGTGGAGCCGTAAGGGCTATGACAAAAACAAAACCATAAAGCAAACGCGGTAACAAAAGAAACCTCGGCCCCGATCTCCCAACGTGGCAATCATGTCGTGCACCCCAAACGGTGACTAATCCAGCTAGGAAAGAAACATATGAGATCCCTAAGCGAACCACCCAGAAAAACCATAATGGCAAGGAAAGCAACGAACATCTAAGGCAAACACCAAGCGCGGGAAACCGGAGAGAACATACAACCGAGGGATAGTAAAATTGAAACTAAAGGAAGGAAGTGCGACAACCACCACAAAGCCTGACCCTAAAATAAGGAAAGATGAGGACCAGACCGGCCCCCCGACGGAAGGGGGATCGAACTAGGCCCCAGGTAGTAAGGTAGCCGACAAAGGTCGGCAAAAATGAGTAGACCAGGTCTTAGCCGATCGACGCCGAGGGGACGGGCGGACAGCGAAGGTGTTCCCTGGCTGGTGGGGCTGGGGGTTGAAGGCCGAACGGGTCGACCTCGGCTGAGGCCAGGCGAAACGCGAAGCCGGAGCGCAGGTTAGGTGTTGAGTCCCCTGATAAAGGGGAGCCAGAAGTATGGGCCATAGGGGGTAGACCCCTTAGAGGCAGGATTGGGTGGTGAGGGTGCGGGAAAAAAAAGTCTCAAAACCCGGCTTGGGGTGGTAGTAAGGTACCAGCTTAGGTGGCCGACCAACCATATTACCGCGTCTCTCATGTAGTCCTTTGTGATAGGAGAGATAGCGTCACTTCTGGAGAGGATCCCAGAGGCAGGAAGGCGAGGGAAGAGTAGCAGTAGGGTGCCAGCCGATCATCCAAGGGGGAAGAGAGGAGGGGAGTGTTCACTCGGCGGGACATACTATCGGAATCGCGTTCGTGTCTGACTAGGCAGCCTCCTGCAAAAGAGGAGAATGGAGAAATCGACCGTGGCCTGTTGACAAGTTTCCTCCTACTGCGAACTGTGTTCCCGGCCGTCTGTAGAAAGACCGAATGAAAAAACCCGACCGTAGCGATCGCTAAGCGAGGCAAAGCAAAAGCGGGGTAGGGGGAAGAGCCAACATCGTGGAGTGATGATGGCGAGGAAAGAACATCCTCAGGAGGGTAGACCTCAAGAGGGAAGCAAGGAGGGGATGCCGAAACGCAAACAGGAGATGGAAAGGATGTTCTCCTGCCCCCCCGAGATGGGGGGGAGGAAGAAAAGTTCGTGATGTTTTCTCGGTGTTGAGTCGTTCCCGATTAGGAAGTAAATTTCAATGACCGGAGTTGTAGTGGAGACGGAGGATGCATAGCCCTTACGGCTTTTTTATTATTCTTGTATTTTAACAACGAACTCATGATTTGTTTAAAAAAAAAAAAAAAAGAAAAAAGCTTGCAGAGCTATGACAGTAAAGAACATCCACCCCGGACCGGGCCCCAGAAAGCTACAGAAAAACCATGGCCCGAAGACCTGGTCAAAAAAACTATCCTAACAAGTGACCCACCTGTAAACTACTTCTAATCCCACCAAAGCCACGCAGCCCAAGAAAAACCAAACCCTCCGACAAAACCCACAATGAAGAAATCCCAACCCATACCTATGGAAAACCACACCGGCAATATTGCAGCCAGCCCCAGCAAAAGGCGGATAATAATATCCTAGGGCGAAAAGGCCCGAAGCAAAGGGGGCAAAAGAGCCAGACACCTAAAGGGGGGTGTGGCAGAAGCGAGGAACCCCAAGAGCCCGCCTGGACAGAGGGGGTAGAGTTGGTAGTATAAGGATGCCAGCCGAGGAGGAGGAAAGGTGGTAGTAAGGTACCAGCTAAAGTAGATTCGAAGCCGACCGACCGTATTACCGCATCTCTTGTGTAGTCCCTTGTGATATGAGAGACGGCGTCACTTCTAGAGGGGATCCCAGTGGTGGGAAGGCGACCAAGGGGAGGACAGGGGGTGGCAGTAGGGTGCCGATCTGGAGGGGGGGAGGTCTAAGAGGGGAGTGTTCACTCGGCGGGACATATTATCGGTTATCGCGCTCGTGTCTGACAAGGCAGCCCCCTGCGTAAAAGGAGAATGGAGGAATCGACTGTGGCCTGTTGAAGAGTTCCCTCCTACTGCTAACTGTGTTCCCGGCTGTCTGTAGAAAGACCGAATGAAAAAACCAGACTGTAGAAATCGCTAAACGAGACGAAGCGAAAGCGGGGTAAGGGAGGTAACCAGCATCGTGAGACGCTGGGAGCAAGTAAAGAACATCCTGAGGAGGGTAGACCTCAAGAGGGAAGCAAGGCGGGGATGCCGAATGTGCAAACAAGTGATGGAAGGAGTACTTCCTGGCCCCCCCTAGGCGGGGGGGAGGAGAGAAAAAGTGGTGATGATTTCGCCCGCAGTCATGGTGTTGAGTCGTTCCCAAATAGGTAATAAATTTCAATGACTGGAGGTGTAGCGGAGACGGAGGATGCATAGCCCTTAAGTCTTCTTTTTTCTTTTTTTCCTTTTTCTTTTTTTTTAAATCATGAGTTTGTTGTTAAGGTACAAGAATCTGTGTGGAGCCGTAAGGGCTATGACAAAAACAAAACCATAAGCCAAACGCAAAAACAAAAGAAACCTCGGCCCCGATCCCCAATCCAACGTAATGTCGCTCGCACCTCTCACGGTGACTAATCCAACAGGAAAGAAACTTATGAAATCCCTAAGTGAGCCCAAGAAAAACGTAATGTATGAAAAGAAGCGTATGAAACCCCAAGCGAACCCGAGAAAACATACGGCCAGAAGAGAAAAATAAACTAAAGGAAAGAAGCGGAGAGCAATAAAAGCCACTCTAAAATGGAAAGATAAGGACCAGACCAGCCCCAACTAAGGAGGGGCTGGGACTGGGCCCTGGGTAGTAAAGTAGCCGACAAAGGTCAGCAAAATGAGTAGACCAGGTCTTAGGCAATCTACGCCGAGGGGACGGCGGACAGCAAAGGTGTTCCCTGGCAGGTGGCTGGGGGTGGAAGGCCGAACAGGTCGACCTCAGCTGAGGCTAAGCGAAACGCGAAGCAGGAGCAGGTTAGGTATTGAGTCCCCGAAAAAAGGGGAGCCAGAAGTATGGGCCATAGGGGGTAGACCCCTTGAGGCAGGAATGGGTGGTGGGGGTGCGGGAGAGAAAGATCTCGAAACCTGGCTTGGGGTGGTAGTAAGGTACCAGCTAGGTGGCCGACCGACCGTATTTCCGTGTCTCTCATGTAGTCCCGTGTGATAGGAGAGATAGCATCACTTCTGGAAGGGATCCCAGGGGCAGGAGGGTGAGGGAAAGGTAGCAGTAGGGTGCCAGCCAATCATCCGAGGGGAGAGAGAGGAAGGGAGTTTTCGCTCAGCGGGACATGCTATCGGAATCGCGTTCATGTCTGACAAGGCAGCCTCCTGCAAACGAGGAGAATGGAGAAATTGACCGTGGCCTGTTGAAAGGTTTCCTCCTACTGCGAACTGTGTTCGCGGCTGGCTGTAGAAAGACCGAATGAAAAAACCTGACCGCAGCGATCGCTAAGCGAGGCAGAGCAAAAGCGGGGTAGGGGAAGAGCCAACATCGTGGAATGACGAAGGCAGGGAGAGGACATCCTCAGGAGGGCAGCCCTCAAGAGGAACGCAATGGGGGGATGCCGAAAAGCAAACAAGAGATGGAAAGTATGTTCACCTACACCCCCGAGATGGGGGGGAGGAAGGAAAGTTCGTGATGTTTTCTCGGTGTTGAGTCGTTCCCATGTAGGAAGTAAATTTCAATGACCGGAGGTGTAGCGGAGACGGAGGATGCATAGCCCTTAAGGCTTTTTTTCTTTTTTTTCTTTTTTCTTTTGTTTTAAATCTCGAGTTCGTTGTTAAGGTACAAGAATCTGTGTGGAGCTGTGAGGGCTATGACAAAAACAAAACCATAAGCCAAACGCAAGAACAAAAGAAATCTCGGCCCCGATCCCCAATCCCACGTCGTGTCGCTCGCACCACTCACGGTGACTAATCCAAAAGGAAAGAAACTTATGAAATCCCTAAGCGAGCCTCAGAAAAACACAATACTAAAAAAGAACTCATGAACCTCTAAGCGAACCCAAGAGAAACATAAAGCCAGTAAAGAAAAATAAACTAAAGGAAGGAAGTGGACAACCACAAAAGCGGCCCAAAAACAGGAAAGGTGGGGACCAGGCCTGCCCCGACTGAGGGAGGCGGGAACTAGGCCCCAGGTAGTAAAGTAGCCGATAAAGGCCAGCAAAACTGAGTGGCCCAGGGCTTAGCCGATCGACGCCGAGGGGACGGCAGACAGCGAAGGTGTTCCCTGGGAGGTGGCTGTGGGCTGAAGGCCAAACAAGTTGACCTTGGCTGAGGCCAGGCTAAACGCGAGGCCGGAGCAGGCTAGGTGTTGAGTCCCCAAAAAGGGGAGCCAGAAGTATGGGCCATAGGGGGTAGACCCCTTGAGGCAGGAGTGGGTGGTGGGGGTGCGGGAGAGAAAGATCTCGAAACCCGGCTTGGGGTGGTAGTAAGGTACCAGCTTGGTGGCCAACCGACTGTATTACCGTGTCTCTCGTGTAGTCCCTTGTGATAGGAGAGATAGCGTCACTTCTGGAAGGGATCCCAAAGGTAGGAAGGCGAGGGGGAGGTGGCAGTAGGGTGCCAGTCGGTCATCCGAGGGGGAAGAGAGGAGGGGAGTTTTCGCTCGGTGGGACATGCTATCGGATTCGCGTTCGTGTCTGACAAGGCAGCCTCCCTCAAAAGTGGAGAATGGAGAAATCGACCGTGGCCTGTTGACAAGTTTCCTCCTACTGCTAACTGTGTTCCCGGCCATCTGTAGAAGAACCAAATGAAAAAACCCGACCTTAGTGATCGCTAAGCGAGGCAAAGCAAAAGCGGGGTAGGGGGAAGAGCCAACATCGTGGAGTTATGATGGCGAGGAAAGAACATCCTCAGGAGGGTAGACCTCAAGAGGGAAGCAAGGGGGGGACGCCGAAACGCAAACAAGTGATGGACAGTTTGTACTCCTGCCCCCCCTAGATGGGGGGGAGGAAGAAAAGTTCGTGATGTTTTTCTCGGTGTTGAGTCGTTCCCAAATAGGTAGTAAATTTCAATGACTGGAGTTGTAGAGGAGACGGAGGATGCATAGCCCTTAAGGCTTTTTTTTTTTCTTTTTTTTTTTTTTTTTTTAAATCATGAATTTGTTGTTAAGTTACAAGAATCTGTGTAGAGCCTTAAGGGCTATGACAAAAACAAAACCATAAATCCAAACGCATACACAAAAGAAATATCCCGCCTCTTGCGAGGACCCTAGCGGCCCATTCGAGTGTGAAAATATTTTCACCGTGCACCGCAGCCGGTGGCTACCAAAGTAAAGTAAAAACAAATGCTACCCAAACACGCCCGTCCAAGTAAAACATTAAGTAAGGAAAGAAACAACCACCATCGCTTCCGGGTCAGGGGTTGCAGTGGAGAGACTTAAGCTAAATCGCTAGGTGACCATTGCTACCTCCTCAAGTCCCTCCTCATCAGACGAATCATGGCGCTGGGGTCGAGCTGGGCAGGCGGGAGAGTGAGAGTCATGCGGGCCGTCGCAGTTAACACACCTTGGGGTGAAGTGGCTGCAGGGGCGGCCTCGAAGACGGCATGTTGAAGTGGGGCAGGAGTGATCCCCAGTGGAATGTGGAAGGGTGCACCAGCGGCAGGAGGAGGGGTTGGCGCACTTGTTGCTGTAGTGTCCAAAGTGGTGACAGTTGGAGCACAGAGTGAAGGCATTGAACCGTAGGCGGCGCTCAGTTCTGAAGGTGGTTGAGAAAGCTGAAAGTCGTTTACCGACAAAGAGGGGAGCCTTGGGGCCGGTGATAGTGATGACGATCGAGGAGGCAGACTTGGTAGCACGTGATTCGTCGGAGGTGAGCCATCTCGGTTGCTGGGTAAGGGCAAGGCCGGAGTTGAAGGTGGTGAGTTCCGTCGCTATGGTTGCTAGGGAGTGAGAAGTGGGGAGGCCGTGGACCAGGAGTTGGCTGGCAGGCGTGTCCAAGTGGACTGTGGTTGCTCCAGGGATAAGGTGAAGGAAGGCAGTGGCCTTGCTGTTAAGCGAGGTAGCCTTGACTGTATCCATAGTAGTGAGGGTGACGTTGCCCCCTGTGAGGGAGACTGTCTGAACGTAGGTGGAGGAGAGTGCACTGTTAATGGCATCCCATAGCTCTATGGCGGTGTGGGTGAGGGGAGAGCCATTGCGCTTGATGACTAGTCTCCTTTCTCTCATGGTGATACCCTTCTTTGGCACAGGGGCGTTGTCCAGGGGGGTTGGCTTGGCTGCTGAAGCAGGCTTCCGAGTGCTGGTTGCCTTCTTCCTCCCTTTCCTGACAACTGTCGCCCAAGAAGGGGCACCAACAGGAGTGGGAGCGGGGGCAGAAGGGGGGGCAGGTTGTTGGGCCAGCGCAGAGGTAGACCCTGTAGCCGTGTAGGTGTCTGGGGGTGTCTCGGTGGTGGTGGGAGGCTGAGGAAGGGCTCGGAGCTGTTCCAGCTCAGAGTTGAGGGCGTCGATTTCCTCTTGGAGTCCATCGATCGATTTCCTGTAGTCCGCTTGTATGAGGTCCATCATCTTGACGAAGACGAGGATTTCTTCTCTGGGGGCGATGTCTGTCAGGCCGGTCTCCACTGCAGTCTTCATGAAGAGCTTGTAGAAGTAGGAGCCACCCGGGGCAGATGCCTCGACGCTTGCCGGGATAGCAGGCAGGGAGGAGGAGGTGTCGCTGCGTGGTTGCTTAAGCGAGGGGGGGCCTAGAGGGCTGGTAAAGATGGGGGAAAGCGAGGACTCGCCAGCTACGGTGGTCCATCTAGTCCCTTGAGGTGGTGTGGTCGGGTCTGGACAAGGTTTATTCATCTTCTTCTTCCCCCGCCGGGAGGAGGATGAGGATGCCTGGGAATCCATCTAAAGTGATAAAAGTCTTTAACCCAAAAGAGGGGTAAAGTGCGAGGCTGTGAGAAAAGGTTTTTGGCCAATAAGAATAAAGCTTAGCGAAAAATTTGGTGTGCTTATCTCTTTGACTGTGGTTGTAACAGACACGGAGCGATGCATAGCCCTTAAGGCTTTTTTTTCTTTTTTTCTTTTTTTTTTTTTTTTTTTTTAAATCATGAGTTTGTTGTTAAGGTACAAGAATCTGTGTGGAGCCTTAAGGGCTATGCACGCTCCGCGCCCTCTACTTTCCTCGTCTTTAAAAAATTACCGCATTCGGCCATCCCAAAACTCCAAACTTTTTGGTGGCAACCATCTCGACACACCAAAATCTGCTTCTCGCTTAGGCTTCATCTATAAGCGACCCCACCCCAACCCCACCCAAGTCATCCGCCATGGCAGACTCTAGGTCCTCTTCCCGAGCCTCGAAGCGCTCGCACCCCTATACACGCGGTGAACAGTCTTCCGCCGCTGATCCTGCCCCTGAGGGACCCTCTGCTCCCTCCAGAACCTCAACCCCGGCCGTTCTCGACCTGAACCTCCCCCTTCTCCGCGACCTCTGCAACGAAGTCTTCCCTCAGATCAGTCTCGATCGCGAGTCTGTCCCCTCCCTCTCCGATGAGAATCTCCTCGAGCTCTCAACGGGAGAGGCCTTCATGATCCCCCTCCTCTGCAAGGTCCTCCAGGGCGTCGGCTACCTAAGCAACTGCCTGGCAAGGCTAGAGGCCACCCCCCCTCCCCCTCCCCCTCCCCAACCAACGGGTGGACCTCAGGCCCCCCCCTCCACTGAATTTAGGGCCCTCAAGGCCGCTTTCGACGACCTATCACTTCGCGTTATGGCCCCGGCCAGCGCCCCCTCCCATCAGCCACCCCCTCCCATCCCAAACCGCTCCAGGCCCTCCCAGCCCCAGCGCCAAGCCCCCCCTTCTGCTCCACCTGCGCCAGCCCTGGCAGCCACTAGTGGCTATGACTGGGATATCCCCTCCTATGACTCTGTACTGAAGCAGTGGTACAGCGACCCCAAGGCCTGGGCGGTTAAGTTCCCGAGGTCCTGGGAGGCTGAAGAATACCGCAAGGGTAAGTACGACCTCTCTGCCTTCCTCCCTGGCAAGGAACACCCCAACCACAAGAAGGAGGCGTCCCGCCAGCCCCAACCCACAACCTACGCTTCTGTTGCGGTGCAACCAGCAAGCGGAGGGAAATCTAAGAGAGGCGAGAAGAATGCCTCGGCCGCTCAAGTCGCGTCGTCCAATCCGGAGGCTCCCAAGTCCAAGGGCCCCTCGCCGTTGCCTCTGGCCGAACGCTGTTTCTTCGCTCCTCGTGAGTACCCCTCCCCCCATGCTGACCCACAGAGCCTAGCTGCCACTGCCCCCGACATCGCCGCCTCAGTCCTCCGAGAGGCCAACTGCCCCTTTCCCCTCAGCCTCACAGTGACCGTGAACGACAAAGGATCGCTAACCGTCCTGGCCGAGAACCTTTTTACCCTGGCCACGGCCTACTCCCCGTACTATTAGGCTCTGGCAACCAAATTCAACCAAGTCGCTCCGGTAGGAAACAGTCCCTACCGAGCCTTCCGCCCCGCTCCCAACGAGGTTCAATTGGCCATCCACTGCCTCCCCCTCCAGTACCTCCCTGCTGATAGTGAAAGGCTCTGCGCTGACCTCCTCCCCTCCATCCGCAACGCGGCGGATGTGACCATCTTCACCGCTCGCTTCTTGCAGCCCGACCCCGAGATGAGGGCTGCTAAAAAGACCTCATCCGTTATTGTTTCGGTTGCCCCTGCTGATGTAGACAGGATTGGCACCAACCTCTTTCTTTTTTCCAAGTCCCGAACTGTTGAACGGGCACACTCCTCCAACCGTTTCATGCAGTGCAGGAAATGCTG
This sequence comes from Choiromyces venosus 120613-1, assembly GCA_003788595.2. NCBI lineage: Eukaryota > Fungi > Ascomycota > Pezizomycetes > Pezizales > Tuberaceae > Choiromyces > Choiromyces venosus. The sequence continues at coordinate 30,866 of ML120658.1, forward strand.
GAAGTTCGGACACTCCTCCCCTGCTTGCAAGGTAACCCACAACACCTGTCCCCTCTGCTCCGCCAACCACCTATGCTCAGCTCACCGCTGTGGAAACCCCAGCTGCCCCAGGATGGGCAACACTAAGGCAGTACCCGACTGCTGCCCCGCCTCAGTCCTCCGCTGCCCCAACTGCAGGGGCCCCCACACTGCAACCCACCCCACCTGCCCATCCAGACCCTCTAGGACAGAGCCCACTGACCCCCCCCAACGAGGGGAGGACCCCATGGAAACAGCCAAGGACCCCATCCCGGCCGATGTCCCGATGCCGCTTACTCCCCCCACCGTCCCTCCCCAAGAGGAGGAGACTCCAAGACCTGCCCCACACGTTTCTGGCTTTCTTCAAGGCAGGGCACCTAGTGCCCCTCCAGCTTCCACCCTTTTTGGTAGAAGCCTTTTTGATACCCCCCGTGCTCCCCCCCATGGCGGCCCTTTTGCCGCACCCCAACCCAGGCATGTCAGCCCCCCTCCCACTTGGGCTGAGGATGTCCCCCCTTCATCACCTGATCCCCTTGCCCAATGAGTGATACGCCCGACAGCGCCACTCAGCCCGCAGGGCCCCACACTCCTTCCCCCTTCAAGAAACTCTCCTTTGTTCAACATAACTGCTTGGGAAGCTGGGATGTTTTTCTCTCCTTGTTTAATAGTTTTAAATCGCTACCACTGCCCCCTCATATAGTCCTCCTTCAGGACCCCGCTGTTTTTTGCAATCGCCTGCCTAGTTTTGCTTTTTACAAGGCTTTTGCACCTCCCCCCACCACCGGCAAACCCCCTAGGGTTGCCATTTATGTTTCCTTTGATTTTCAGCAAGGCGCCTCTATTTTGCCTTGCTTTTTTGACAGCCCCGACTTGATGGCCTTGGATGTTTTTTCCCCCACTGGCTTATTTAACCATTCATTTACACAGCTTAGGCTCTACAACGCCTGCTCCACAGTAGGACCAATGGGCGTTCACTCGGTCCTCCCACCAGATCTCTTCAGGGATCATGCCTTTCCTACCTTCGTGGTCAGGGACTTCAATCTTCACCACCCCTCATCAGACCCCCTCCGGGCTACGTCCCCTCAAGAATACGCAGCCTCCTCCCCGTACTTTGACTTAGCTAACGAGCTCCACTACTCCCTGCTCAATACTCCTGGTGTCTTCTCTCGCTTCCCGTTCGACGCTTCAACCAGACCAGGAGTCCTGGACCTCGCCTTTACTAACCACCCCCTCCACCCCTACTTCGCTGATTGGAAGACTGACCTGCCGGCCACTGGCTCGGACCACCTGGCAATCACGACCAGCTTTTCTACCCCCCTCCTGAAACCCCTTTCCCCCTCCCCTGACTGGAGAAAAACTGACTGGGCAACCATGCTCCCACTTCTGCAGGAATGGTCTATTCCACCCCCGCCACCAAACCCAACTGATCTAGCCTTGGACGCCTGGCTGGACAGGCACCTCACGGCACTCACCACTCTCCTCCGATCCCACACCCCCTCCAAAAGGCCATCGGTACACACCAAACCAGGGTGGTCACCTGAGCTCTCCCACCTCCGATAGGCCTACAACGCCGCCGCACGCACCCACCGCAAGAACCGCTCTGCCCCCTCCCTCTCCGAGTCCAAGATCAGGCATAACGCCTACTTCAAGGCCATCAGGAAGGCCAAGACCACCCACTGGAAAACATTCCCGGCAGGGATTACGACCACCTCGGTCTGGGACGCAAAGAGGTTAGCCTCAGGCCGACCGACCGAACGTTTCCCTACCCTGCCTGGCGCAACAACCCCGATGGAACTCAACTCCTCGCTCCTTAATCACTTCTTCCCTCCCAAACCTCCCTCCCCAACTGCCGGCTGGCTAAGACGACACGACGACTGCCCCCTCCTCTCAGAAGAAATCTCCAGAGCTCTCTCGACATCCTCCTCCTCCTCAGCCCCAGGTCCCGACCAGATCCCCTATAGCATCTGGAAGGAAGTGAACCGGGCCAATCCGAATGTCCTCCTCAACCTCCTGTCTCCCCTCCTCCTGTACGGCTACCACCCATCCTCCCTCAAGAGGGCCAATGGAGTCGTCCTCCCAAAACCTGGCAAGCCCGACTACTCATCCCCAGCCTCATTTAGAATCATCGTGCTCCTCGAAACGGTGTCGAAAATCCTGGAGCGCATAGTCGCCACCCGCCTCTCCCTCATAGCAAGATCGGTCGGCCTAATCAACCCCAATCAATGCGGCTCCCTCTCAGGCCTCTCCACCTTCGATGCCTCTGCTTCACTAACCCACGAAGTCCGCTCTCGCCAGCGCCCAGGAACTAAGGTCTCTACTCTCTTCCTGGACATTAAAGGCGGCTTCCACAATATATCTTCCTTTACCCTCTCGCAGATTTTGGTCAAGCGCGGGGTGCCTCGGTACCTCGTGTCTTGGGTTCGTTCATTTCTTTCTAACCGCCAGTGCAAGCTTCTTTTTCAGGGAGCCCCTGGCGTTTACTGTTCAGTTCAAGTTGGAGCCCCTCAGGGCTCTCCTGTCTCTCCTTTGTTGTTTTTGATTTATGTTTCTGGTTTGCATATTTCAATATCTCATTCCGTTATTTTTTCATATGTTGATGATTTTTCTGTTACTGTTTCTTCTGCTTCTTATAGGGGGAACATCAGGGCTCTTCAGCGTATATTTTCTTTACTTTCTAACAGGGCAGCCAGGATCGGCATGTCCTTTTCCATTCCAAAAACGGAGCTTATCCACTGGCGAACAGAGAAGGACTGGTCGGAAATCTCCAACTCCCCCATTGCCCTTAGCGGCATGGTTTTTCACCCCTCCAGGGTGGTTCGCTGGCTCGGCTACTGGTTCACCCCCTCTCTGGAGACGAATACAGACTTTCTCAGAAGGCTCACCCTGGCTCAGGGAGCCTTCTCGACCGTCAGACAACTATCCCCCCCTGGGGCAGGCATGCCGCCATATGCCTGCCACCGTTTGGCCTCAGGCCTAATCCTCCCAATCTTGGCCTATGGTGCCGACCTACTAGTCCCAACAGCAGGAGTCTTGGAGAAGATGTCTGTTTTCTGGAACCAGGTCCTTCGCTGGGTCACAAACTACTTTTGGGTGACCCCTACCACAATACGGGCCTGCGAGGCCTGCCTCCCTCCCCTCCCGATTCTATTCAGACACAAGCGAAGGATGGCCGCCCTGAGACTGGCCTGCTCCTCACCCACCATCAACCCAGCGGCAGCCAGGCTGCCCCCTTCACTTCCCATCACAGACTCCACGCAGACCAGGCGCTCAAAAAGCGACCCAGTCCTAGCGGGAAGGAGGACCAACTGCATTCTGCTCCCCTGGAACACCTTTAAGGCCTCAGCGCCCACCAGGAGACACCTCCCCATCGATGGCCTATGCCACGCTCACCGCCTGGTGATCCGCAACTTGGGCGCATTCCCGCTAGAGGCACCTCACCTCCTCCCTGAACTACCACCCCCCGAGCGGCCAGGAACAAAGCCCTACCGGCAAATCAAAGCCGAGCTCCGTGCAAAACTAATCGAAGACTGGACCTTACAGTCACCCCCCCCACTATACTACGTGTACAAACCGTCCCTTCGGCCCCATGCTTTTATGGGCCTGGACAAGTTCGTGGCTGGTAGGATCCATCAGATGCGTGCTGGGAAGAGTTACCTGGCGGCGCACTCCACCGGGGAGGACCCTGAGGCCCCCACCACATGCCCGTACTGCGAGGAGAAGGACCAAACCTTTGACCACGCCATCCTTCACTGCCCTCCCAAGCCTGAGGCCCGCCTCCTCCATCTCCCTGGAGTTGACGACATCGGCCCGGAGTCTTCCCTCTGGACAACCGCAGAACTTACGCTCGGGTTGTCCAACTACATTAAAACCACGGGAACAGGCTTCCCACCCTCAATGCCGGCCCTTCGGGCACCGGCATCAGATACAAACACACTGGACCCTGGATAGGACCGCCTCTGGCTGCCCTGCCAATATACTTTCCTATCGTTTTAGTTAGCTTTCCTTACTGTATGGGTATTTTGGGCGCGTTAGCTTAGGATTTCGTACGTTTCTTTACTAGTTAGATTAGTCACCGTTTGGGGTGCAGCGTCAGGATTGACACTTGGGGGATCGGGGCCGAGATTTTCTTTTGTTTTTACGTTTTGATTTATAGTTTTGTTTTTGCCATAGCCCTTAAGGCTTTTTTTTTTTTTTTATTTTTTTTTTTTTTTTTTTTAAATCATTAGTTCGTTGTTAAGGTACAAGAATCTGTGTGGAGCCGTAAGGGCTATGGACGGCCCTTTTGCCGCACCCCAACCCAGACATGGCGGCCCCCCTCCCGCTTGGGCCGACGATGTTCCCCCTTCATCACCTGATCCCCTTGCGCAATGAGTGATACGCCTAACAGCGCCACTCGGCCCGCAGGGCCCCACACTCCTTCCCCCTTCAAGAAACTTTCCTTTGTTCAACATAACTGCTTGGGAAGCTGGGATGTTTTTCTTTCCTTGTTTAATAGTTTTAAATCACTACCACTGCCCCCTCATATAGTCCTCCTTCAGGACCCCCCTGTTTTTCGCAATCGCCTGCCTAGTTTTGCTTTTTACAAGGCTTTTGCACCCCCCCCCACCACTGGCAAACCACCTAGGGTTGCCATTTATGTTTCCTTTGATTTTCAGCAAGGCGCCTCTATTTTGCCTTGCTTTTTTGACAGCCCCGACTTGATGGCCTTGGATGTTTTTTCCCCCACTGGCCTATTTAACGACTCATTTACACAACTCAGGCTCTACAACGCCTACTCCACAGTGGGACCGATGGGCGTTCGCTCGGTCCTCCCACCAGATCTCTTCAGGGATCATGCTTTCCCTACCTTGGTGGTTGGCGACTTCAATCTTCACCACCCCTCGTCGGACCCCCTCCGAGCTACCTCCCCTCAAGAATACGCAGCCTCCTCCCCGGACTTTGACTTAGCCAACGGGCTCCACTACTCCCTGCTCAATACTCCTGGTGTCTTCACTCGCTTCCCGTTTGACGTTTCCACCAGGCCAGGAGTCCTGGACCTTGCTTTTGCTAATCAACCCCTCTACCCCTATTTTGCTGACTGGAAGACTGACCTGCCGGCCACTGGCTCAGACCACCTGGCAATCACGACCAGCTTTTCTACCCCCCTCCTGAAACCCCCTTCCCCCTCCCCTGACTGGAAGAAAACCGACTGGGCAACTATGCTGCCACTGCTAAAGGAATGGTCTATTCCACCTCCACCACCAAATCCAACCGATCTAGCCTTGGACGCCTGGCTAGACCGGCACCTTACGGCACTCACTACTCTCCTCCGATCCCACACCCCCTCCAAGAGGCCATCAGTACACGCCAAACCATGGTGGTCACCTGAGCTCTCCCATCTCCGACAGGCCTACAACGCCGCCGCACGCACCCACCGCAAGAACCGCTCTGCCCCCTCCCTCTCCGAGTGCAAAGTCAGGCGCAACGCCTACTTCAACGCCATCAGGAAGGCTAAGACCACCCACTGGAAAACCTTCCTGGCAGGGATTACGACCACCTCAGTCTGGGATGCCAAGAGGCTAGCCTCAGGCCGGCCGACCGAACGTTTCCCTACCCTGCCTGGCGCATCAACCCCAATGGAACTCAACTCCTCGCTCCTCAATCACTTCTTCACTCCAAAACCTCCCTCCCCAACTGCCGGGCTGGCTAAGACGACATGACGACTGCCCCCTCCTCTCAGAAGAAATCTCCAGAGCTCTTTCGAAATCCTCCTCCTCCTCAGCCGTAGGTCCCGACCAGATCCCCTATAGCATCTGGAAGGAAGTGAACCGGGCCAATCCGACCATCCTCCTCAACCTCCTGTCTCCCCTCCTCCTCTATGGCTACCACCCATCCTCCCTTAAGAGGGCCAATGGAGTCGTCCTCCCGAAACCTGGCAAGCCCGACTACTCATCCCCAGATTCGTTTCGAATCATCGTACTTCTTGAAACGGTGTCGAAGATCCTGGAGCGCATAGTCGCTACCCGCCTCTCCCTCATAGCAAGATCGGTCGGCCTAATCAACCCCAATCAATGCGGCTCCCTCTCAGGCCTCTCCACCTTCGGCGCCTCTGCTTCACTCACCCACGAAGTCCGCTCTCGCCAGCGCCCAGGAACTAAGGTCTCTACTCTCTTCCTGGACATCAAGGGCGGCTTCGACAATATATCTTCCTTCACCCTCTCACAGATTTTGGTCAAGCGCGGGGTGCCTCGGTACCTGGTGTCTTGGGTTCGTTCATTTCTTTCTAACCGCCAGTGCAAGCTTCTTTTTCAGGGAGCCCCTGGCGTTTACTGTCCAGTTCAAGTTGGAGCCCCTCAGGGCTCTCCTGTCTCTCCTTTGTTGTTTTTGATTTATGTTTCTGGCTTACATATTTCAATACCTCGTTCAGTTATCTTTTCTTATGTTGATGATTTTTCCGTTATGGTTTCTTCTGCTTCTTACAGGGGGAATATAAGGGCTCTTCAGCGTATTTTTTCTTTACTTTCTAACAGGGCAGCCAGGATCGGCGTGTCCTTCTCCATACCAAAAACGGAGCTTATCCACTGGCGCACCCAAAAGGACCGGTCGGTTATCTCCAACTCCCCCATTGCCCTCAGCGGCATGGTTTTTCACCCCTCCAGGGTGGTCCGGTGGCTCGGCTATTGGTTCACCCCCTCCCTGGAGACCACCACTCACTTCATCAGGAGGCTTACCCTGGCTCAGGGAGCCTTCTCAACCGTCAGACAACTATCCCCCCCCGGGGCAGGAATGCCGCCGTACGCTTGCCACCGACTGGCCTCAGGCCTAATCCTCCCAATCTTGGCCTACGGCGCCGACCTATTAGTCCCGACAGCAGGAATCTTGGAGAAGATGTCTGTTTTCTGGAACCAGGTCCTTCGCTGGGTCACAAACTGCTTTCGGGCGACCCCTACCACAATATTGGCCTGCGAGGCCTGCCTCCCTCCCCTCCCAGTCCTATTCAAACACAAGCGAAGGATGGCCGCCTTGAGACTGGCCTGCTCCTCGCCCACCATCAACCCAGCGGCAGCCAGGCTGCCCCCCTCACTCCCCATCACGGACTCCTCGCAGACCAGGCGCTCAACAAGGGACCCGGTCCTAGCGGGAAGGAGGACCAACTGCATTCCGCTCCCCTGGAACACTTTTAAGGCCTCAGCGCCCACCAGGAGACACCTCCCCATCGATGGCCTCTGCCACGCTCTCCTCCCGGTCATCCGCAACTTGGGCGTATTCCCGCTAGCGGCACCTCACCTCCTCCCTGAGCTACCACCCCACGAGCGGCCAGGAACAAAGCCCTACCAGCAAATCAAAGGCGAGCTCCGAGCCACCCTCATCGAGGACTGGACACTCCAGTCACCACCCCCACTTTACTACAAGTACAAACCGTCCCTTCGGCCCCACGCTTTTATGGGCCTGGACAAGTTTGTGGCTGGTAGGATCCATCAGATGCGCACTGGGAAGAGTTACCTGGCGGCGCACACCACCTGGGAGGACCCTGAAGCCCCCAAAATCTGCCCCTTCTGCGAGGAACAAGACGAGACTTTGGACCACGCCATCCTTCACTGCCCTCCCAAGGCTGAGGCTCGCCTCCTCCATCTCCCTGGAGTTGACGACATCGGCCCGGAGTCTTCCCTCTGGACAACCGCAGAGCTCACGCTCGGGCTGTCTAACTATATTAAAACAACGGGAACAGGCTTCCCACCCACCATGCCAGCCCTTCGGGCACCGGCATCAAATACTACCACACCGGACCCTGGATAGGACCGCCTCTGGCTGCCCTGCCATTTTACTTTCCTTACATTTTAGTTAACTTTCCTTACGGTACGGGTATTTTAGGTGCTTTAGCTTAAGATTTCGTACGTTTCCTTACTAGTTAGATTAGTCAACATTTGGGGTGCAGTGTCAGGATTGACACTTGGGAGATCGGGGCCGAGAGTTTCTTTTGTTTGTGCGGTTTGATTTATAGTTTTGTTTTTGCCATAGCCCTTAAGGCTTTTTTTATTTTTTATTTTTATTTTTTATTTTTTTATTTTTTATTTTTTTTTAAATCATGAGTTCGTTGTTAAGGTACAAGAATCTGTGTGGAGCCGTAAGGGCTATGACAAAAACAAAACCATAAAGCAAACGC
>ML120659.1:0-16091 GCA_003788595.2 Choiromyces venosus 120613-1
CTCTATTGTTCTCTTTCCCCTTCACCTCTTCCAAAACTTTCTTGTTTTTATCTCTCTAGTATCCCTTAGGAATCGAATGCTAACTGGCCTAATACTGACTACCATTGTATTTAGTTCATACAGGTTAACACCTGTTACATTGATTTTACCTCAGTAGGTAAGTTAACTCTCTGCAGGAACTCACAGATTCCCAAGAATGAGAACACTAGATAGGATTGATTACTCTTCCTGTATCTTGATCACCAGTTAGAAGCAGGAGTAGTAGGGAAAGACACTCACAGCTCAGATGCTGTATTCACACTTTCAGAACAAAGTGGTCACCAAAGGACCCAGTCTGGAAGTATATCCTAATCATACCATATGCTAGGGTTCTCCCACTATCCTTTAGGAACAGACAGCAACTCAGACTCAGAAACCGATGCTTCAGCTCAAGCTGAAAGTAATCTACAACCAAAAGACCTTGGTACTGACTCAGAGGAGGACCTCATAGCAGAACAGATCCTCTAGTGAGCAGCAAGAAGCCACATTCTAGAAACAAGACACCAGTCTGGAAGCCTTTTGGAAACTCTATTTAGAAGCAGAGTTCAAGCTGAGGCAGTAAGCTAGAGGGTAGGTCAGTCAGCATCTAGGGAGTGAACACCACCTCTAGGAGTATTCCTGAAATCACAAGTGAAACCAGCCAAAACTGATGCACTCAAAGGCAAAGGCAAACAACAGGAAGGTTTACAACTCCCGCAAGACCCAGCATTGCCACCAGTAGGAACAGGAATAAGTGACACAGTACAAAGACCTGCTGGTGGTGTGGTACAAAGGCCAATAATCAAACTCCCTCAACCATCGATGTTCAGTGAGGAAGGAGATGACCTAAAACCCAATAGACTTAAGAAGTGACTTAGGGAGGTAAAGAAGTACCTCTCAAAGCATGACATCAATAATGATACAGAAGATATGGTTGATTACTATGTAGCCTATACTGAAAAGTGAGAACACAATACTTACATGATACTGCTCAAGGAGCATGAAGATACACCTAACCTTGAGACCTTTTGGAACCAATTCAAGAAGCTCTTTGAAGCATCTAACGATACAGATGACCTCTATCAGTAGTGGCAGAAGGTATCACACATTGTAGGAGGCAAACCAGCAAGGATATCGAAGATTGCTGGAGAACTGAAGGACTTGAGAGCTATGCTCTTTAGAGAATCTGTCTCAGACTACACATAAAGGCAGCAGTTCCTAGATGCAATAGATTCTTATCTCAGAAGAAATGTTGAACCATAAATTAGGGAAACAGATACCTGAAACCAGATAGTACAGATTGCAGAAATAAATGATACTACTAGGTACAAAATTGAAGCCTATAGTAGTAGTAGTGGCTACTCCACTAACAAATCAAATAAACCAAAGAAAGAATATCAACCTGCCCAAGTGGCAAGCAGTAAAGTAACAGGAAAAGGCAAGGAGATAACAAAGAAGAAAATGTATGTGATGAAGAAGAAACCTAGCAAGAAGGAAATAGATCAACATAAAAAGGGAGGAGCTTGCTTCAACTGCAGAGAAGGTAGATATATAGCAAATAAATGCCCTAAGATAGAAGTCAAAACCAATCATGCTAGGGTTACACAAGATGATACTGATAGTAGTGATGAGGAATATGAGCTGGAGAGTAACTCAACCCAAGAGGTGGATGGACAAGACATCATAAGGACCTACAAAACCACTATTGGGGTACCCAATGATCCTGGTGTATTCTTCCAAGCCCTCAAATTCAACATCCGAGTAAATGGTAAACAGGTAAGAGTTTTAGTAGATACAGGAACTATCAGTGAAAGCTTGATAAGTAATCAGTTTGTCACCACATATAATATCCCTTACCAGTCTTGAGAGTACTCAGTCACTCTAAACATGGGAGTTAAAGGGTTGAGGTCAAGCTGTAACTATAATAGTACTGTTAACATTCAGATAGGGAAGATGAAGATACCAAAAGTTATGATGATGGTCACACCAGTTTCCAATTATGATATCCTACTAAGTATAGATAGCCTCATCAAGCTTGAAGCTATGATACACTGTAGGCAAAACAGTTTATACTTCTCTGACTACAAAGTAGGAGTGAACTGTAATGGACAGTCTACTCACCTAAGATCTGCGATAGCAAAAGCAGAAAAAGTATGGAATTTCCTTGCAATCTTCCATAAGGTATTTGTCAAGGAAGTACCTATAATCCTACTACCAAGAAGGTGCATAGACTACAGGATCTACTTAAAGAACCCTACCATTTACCCAAAAATTCCAACCTACATGGCATCGGACAAGCTCTGACTGCTATACAAGAATAGATCAAGAAGTACCAGAAAGTATGAGTTATTTATGGAGCAGAAGCACCTGGTGGGTCAAGCATATTTGTATAAGGCAAACCAAATGGTCACATAAGGCCACTAGCAGACCTACAGTAAAGGAATCTAAACACAATTAAGGACCACTCAGTGATACCCAACCCACAGGTAATACTCAATACTGTTTGTAGAGTAAAATAGAGAAGTAAGATAGACCTTAGTGATGCCTATTTTTAGACTAGAGTTTACCCAAATGATGAGAAATACAACATAATCAAGATACACTTTAGACCAATTGTATGCAGAGTAATGCTGCAAGGAGACACAAATACCTGAGCTACATTTATAAGAGTTATTGAAGATACCCTCTCAGATGAATTAGGTATTTTCATTTGAGTCTACATTGATGATATCCTTATATTCAGCAAAATATACCAGCACTATGTGGAATATATTAAAACAGTCTGCAGGAAACTAGAATAGGCAAGCCAATACATGAACCCAAAAAAGAGCATTTTCTTTGCAAATGAGCTGGAGATATTTTGCAATATTTAATTGATGATAATAGCATACACCCAGTATTGGAAAAGATAAAGACCATTAAGGACCGGACCAGACCAAGAAATAAGCAGGAACTTCCATGATTTAATAGAATGGTGAATTATATCTCACAGTTCCTACCCCATATTTTCACAATTACTGACTCCACTTACTGCACTCACTAGTGATGTGGAATGGCATTTGACCAACCTACAAGAAGCGGCATTCCAGGTGGTTGAAAATGCTGCAGAAGAATACCAGGTCTTGCAACCAATATATTATTCCGAACCAGAGATGATATGACTGTTTATTGATGCATACCCTTCCAGAACAGGTGCATGGGTAAGACAAGGAGTAACAAGGGAAGAGATCAGACTGGCAGCCTTGCATAGCCAGAAGTTAGCAACCTTCTAAAGCAGTTATTCTACATACCAACTGGAGACTCTTATAATCAGTGAAGTTGTGGAAGCCTTTGTACACCTGTTGTCACACAACAGATTCACAATAGTTACCAACTATGAGAGTCTAACTAAACTAATAACCCAAAAGAATATTAGTGACCAGCAGCAAATCATGAAGATAGGTCTTCAGCTTATAATATAATCTTCCTAGATCTCACTTCCAACAATCATGAGACTCAGATCACTTCAGGCACCAAAGCATCATAAATTCAAACAAACTATATCTCCTCAGCATGCTATAGTCCAGAATCCGATAGTGATATGTACTTTGCAGCAGAAAGCCAGCACTCTCCAACACTCACCACCTGAAACTTGATACTCAGAGTAAGTCCTGATTATATGTTGAATACCATTCAAGTGAATCTGGTCATCCGATCATAGACATACAAGGACAGTAACCAAAGGCCTCAAGAGAGAGAGGCCAGGACCAATAGTTTTATAACTGAATGCAACTACTAGGGAGATGAAGCCACACTCTCATAAGTTATCCAAGAAGAAAGCAGTACATGCAGTCAGCAGCTGAACAGCTTACACTGACAATGAAGGTGAAATATACAAATCCAACAAGGAAGGAGCAAACTACTTCCCTAGAGATACTAAGAAGCAAAAGTAGAGCAAGAATGGAAGGAAATATGCAGATATAATCATTTCTCCCTCACCACTAAGTAGCCTTCCACTTACTTCATGGTCTTCTCTCTCTCTTCTGCCTTCCCCTCCAGCATTTATAGCAGATCAGGAAAGCTTGTCAGATAAACTAATACTTGATCTGTTACAGCTTGCCTCCCCAGTATCTCCTTCTGCACCCCTCTATAGTGAGCTCTTCTGGAGCCATCAGGAAATCAAAAAAGCAAACAACTTTTTAGGTACAATTCACACAATACTCATGGGTGATTTTCACAACCTGGTCATCGGAGTACTTAACCTTAATCCCCTCTTTACTAGAGTCCAGGAGACCAGCAACAAACTACACTACTCCATCCAGGATAGTCTACTTATTGCATAGAATACAACTGAGTATTCCAGCCTTTACATCCCTGTGGGACCTTTTGAAAAAACAGTATTTCTTTAGGATTTCATTCGTAAAATAGTCCATGAAGGCCTTAGGGATTTCTCAGCCCATAAAAGCTACAAGTATATGGCCTGTTTCTTTTAGTAGCTATACATGTGGCAGCATTTCATGGGCTATTATTGCTCATGTGACCAATATCAGATCAACAATGAACTAAACACCCTCCTAGCAAGATGATCTCTCATACTCTCAGAGCCAAATGAAGCATACCAGTCCTTGGCTATCAACTTTGCTGGTCCCTTCACTAAACCAAACAAACACAATACTATCATATTTATTATGGACAGGTTCACATCTTACACTCACTTAGTACCCTTCAGAAACTTTGCCACCTCTGAGAAAACATTCAAAAAGCTTCAAAAGACTATCTTTGATGATCATGTCCTCACACTCAGCATAATACTTGACCAGGACTCACGGTTTAGCTCTAAGCTTTAGTCTCAAATGATGAAATGATTGGAGATTAAGGTCTGGAAGACTACCCTATACCATTACTAAATAAATGGCCAAGTGGAGTGCAGGATTCACACCCTCAAATAAATAATGAGAAACTTTGTCAACAACAGACAAAACAACTGTTCCCAAGCCCTCACCTCTATAGCAGCAGCTATGAATGGTACACCTCATAAATCTTTTGGTATCTCGCACTACCAGGCCCTCTATGGACAGTCATGGAAAATCTTTGACCTAACCTAATGATCAGCCAGCAAGATACCAGCTGTCAATGAGATATTGAATACCCATAAAGCAAGAAAGAATAGAAGTAGATATAGCACCAAAGTATGCAAAATTCTGGAAGATAGTACAAGCAGACAAGTAGAGCAAACCCTAGAGAAACTCCTTATAGATTGGAACCAGAGTACTGATTAGAGGACATTCTTATACCTGTACTCCTGGACAATTGAAGAAGCTAGAACCCAGATAGTTTGGCCCCTTTAAGGTATTAGAACATAATGTTTATACTGACAACTACAAACCTGAATTGCCCTAGCAAATAGAACAGCAGAAACCCTTCTTCCACATATCTTTATTCAAGGAATACCAGGAAAATGACTCAGATAGATTCAGATCTTGAAGAATGAATAGGTGAGTATCTATTATCATTGATAATGTAGAAGAATAGGAAGTAGAGCAAATACTTGATTACAGATGCCAGAATAATGGAGATGAATTCTTGGTACACTGGAAAGGATATGAAAGAACTGATGATTCTTGGGAGCCTATCAAGAACCTAGAGAACTTCTTAGAAATCATCCAGGAATATTGGACTACAAACCCCCTTGTGGCCCCCTACCTAACATAAATTCACACTATGTCAGAATGGGTTGGGAACCTATGGAGGTTTTGGAAACCCTCTGTGTAGCTGGACCTGTACCTGACAAATTTTGGAAACATTATGATGATGAGGAATATGACTCTAGCTATTCAGAATTGGATTACTTTAGTACCAATGATGACTCCAACCTTTGGTACATAGATAGGAACAAGCAAGGGGATTTGGACTAGAGGTATATGGTGTCTTAGATTAAGGGAATGTACCATGTATTCATATTTCAGCAGCTGTATACTGGTTACACTTATGTCATTTTTATTATTTTATTTTGTTTTGTTCTTGCTTATGTTGATTGATTGATTGTTTCATTACTGGTATCATTAGGATTCCTGTAACTTGTTTATATTGTATTAGTTATGCATTTGTACTGGCAAGGTTTTGCCTTAGGGATTCCAAGAGATAGAATGGTCATGTATACTGGCAGTAGAGATAAGGCTTAGGTGAAGGACTAACTTAGGCTTTCAAGATTCCAGTAGGATCACAAGATTTCAGTATTGTACACTTACTAGTAATGATAGTAGTTGTAGGTTTTCAGGAACCTCTATCTGGGGTGGAGGAAATCATGTATTTAAGATAGGCTCCTTGACTAGCATGAATCGTCAGATTTCAGACTTCAAACAAAACCTAGATAAGAAATATACTTGGTTGAATAATAACTCTATTGTTCTCTTTCCTCTTTACTTCTTCCAACAGCTTCTTGTCTTTACCTTTCCAGTCTCCCTTTGGAATCGAATGCTAGCTGGCCTACCACCAATCCCTATCATATTTAGTTCTTACAGGTTACTACCTGTTATAGTTCCTGACATCGCATGCATTCAGATCTCAAAGGATAACTAGCTATCAAGCCCTATGAAGAGATGAGCACTGGTTAGTAACTTTCTCCCTCCATCATTCCAGTATGGTTGGTCAGAAATAAGGTTCAAAGCAGTTATACTAAGAGACAGGTGCAGATGAAAAGAGGAGACAGAGGAAAATTGTGTTGGATTCTTAGTTATAAATAAGGTTAGGACAAGAATGTTTCCCTAAGAATGTTTCATTATGAAAGATATTTCAATTTGTCAAATGTTTCAATAAATGTTTCAATAAATGTTTCAAAGAATATCTCAAGAAATGTTTCATTCAACCTTTGCTATATCTTTTCACCAAGGGACACATTTTTTGCTTGAGCTTGAAGGAATTTGAGTTATATGGTAGAAACCTGTAGTTAAGACGATTTTGGAATGCATTGAACAGGCTTGTCTGAATATTGTGGGGTTGAGCTATTGGTCTGTAAAGTTAGTCAAAATTTATCAGTAAAGACCACTTGATTAACAGCCTACCACATCATGAAGAGTCAGACTAGTAGGTAGCTAAATGATGCATTAAAAGGCTGGTATAGAGATAATTCAAGAATGCATAGAGCAGGTATGTCCTTATATCATGAGGTCATGCTATTGGTCTTTGAAGTTAGTGAAAGCTCACTAGTAAACATAACTTCTCTAACTACTTATAGCACAGTGGAGAGTAATATCAGATGGATGCAGCAAGTATTATTCAAATTGAGCAAATTGAGGTAAGTATTCAATATACATATCTGGATATCAGGGCAATGAATTATTAGTCTTGGAAGTTAACCAAAATTTGCTGGTGAAACTGATATCTATAATAGCCTATAATGCTGAAAGGAGTAGTACTAAAAGGTTGCTTAAGCATGTCTAGAAAGCTAGTATTGGGAGTATTCAGGAAGGTATTCAATGAGTATACCCAATGATCAGGTTGTTAAAGAATAATGAAAAAATGTGTATAAAAAAATAACAACATTCTCTAAAGTTATTGGCTAAGATGTCACAAATATCACTGATTTTTGGGGTGAATACAACTATCATATTTGCTCTCTTCAGAGTTTTGAGACTAAAATAGGCTGGAATATCTAAGCCTCAGTACTTTAGTGTTCTCCTTTTATTGTATCTAATTTAGTTTAGCCTTTACAGTAAGTGGTTAATATGTAGCTGGATGCAACTTCACATCCAATCCAAACTCAGAGAGTACTAACCAAGTGTCCTATCTAAACTCATAATGTGCCAGGCATTACTGAGCATGGCTTCTACACTTAGGATGCAACTGAGTATCACATTCAAACTCAGAATGTGCCAAGTATGAAGTTGAGTTATAATATACATCAGGATACATAGGACACAACTGAGTATTGCAACAAAACTCAGGATATACTATGTGTACCAGGCATACAAGAAATGTGGTATGCATTAGGAAGCAATACCCATATATCAGATGTTGGATTTTTTTTTACTGATGTACTCTCATTCATAGTAGAACATTACAGAACATTTTTAATGAATCATATTTGATGTAATTATAGACCACTAGCTGAATATGCAATCTGTAGGCTGAGAAGCTATCTTGTTATTCCAAGATCATCGATCTGATATTGGCTTCAAAGATAATATTTGATTTCCTGAATCCAACTGTGAGACTTCATGACTATTAAGATATTATCAACATAGAGTAGTAGTATTAACTTGAAGTTGTTGTTAATATAAAGGTTTGGATTATTTTTGGATTGATGGAGTCTAATTGACTCTAAGAACTTATCAATATAATCATACCAAAGAAAGGGAGCTTACCTTTGACTGTAAAGGGTGTTATTAAGTTGACACACTGTAGTTGCAGGAAGCTTAGCTAGTTTGAGCCACTAAATAGCCTCCAGTACCTGCATGTAGATATTATTATCAATTAGTGTGTTCAAAAAAGCAGTCAAGACATACATATCATGTATCTTCTATACATTCAGCACAGTAAGAATGACCAGTACTCATAAACTTTCTAATTTTAGAAATAGTGCAAATGTTTTCCTGAAGTCCAATCCAGGAACTTGCTTGTAACCTTTAATCACTAAGTAAGCCTTGAATCTCTGAGATCCATCCAGGTTTATCTTAAAAATAAAGACTCACCTACAAACTATTTGATTCCAACTATCTGGAACTATAGGGAGGTCATGCTATGTTTTGTTTCCTTTTAGAGAATAGGACTCTGCCCAGATAGCTTCTTTCCAATTGGTCCAGTGATGTTGATTGAGAGCCTCCTGGTAGCCAAGCAGAGTAGTCTGAACTCTGTTACTAGCCTCAGGACTAAGTAATAGACTGTATTCTTACATCAGGCTACCTCAACAGCATACTTGTCTTATCAGTGCCAGCAGGTTCTATTGCTTGGCACCACTAACTCTACTGATTGGCTCTTTGCATTCTATATAAGGAGCTGTAGTATAGATCTCTTGCTTTATACAGCCAGTCGTCAGAAGTGTTCATGAAACATGTCTTGCCTTACTAAGCAACCTCGCCAAAAATGCCAGATTGCTAAGTTTATTGTGACCATGAACGGCATCACAAAGTTACTTGCCACTGTAATACAATTTACAGAACCTGCTCCTCAATTCATTTGCTTTCCTCTTCAAGTTTTAACTATGGTTTACCAATCCGGATATGCAAAACCTTCAGCACCAAAAAAAAAAAGAACTCCTAAAACCTTGCAAAAAGAGATGACCAACATTGAAAAAGGCATGATTATTGCCTTTTTCTACTGCCTCTGGAATATTGCTCTTGTTGCTCAACTTATTGGATGGCCTTGGACAATAGTTAAAAGTTTCCTTACTCAAGTATGTGAGTGCCAATCACTGGAAAACATTCCTTGCCCCGGTCCCACCCCAGATCTTAGCCATCAGCAGCATCACACAATTGTCCAGGCAGCTAAGTCCAACCGGAAAATGACCAGATCTAGTTTCAGGCATAAATATGCAATGGGTATTTCTCTTTCAACAGGTAAAACTTGAACCTCCAAGTTCTAGTACCACCAGTGGTACTATCCTGAGTGATACCATATGATTAACTAATAAACTGCAAATAAAATAGTAGATAGAGTACTCAGAGAGGCCAATATCAAGAAATGACTAGCTAAATCAAGACCCAAGCTCAAGCCTGAGAATGTTGCTAAGAGATTGAAGTGGGCCACAATTCATAAAGATTGGACAGTTGAGGATTTTGAAGGAATTATTTGGAGTGATGAGTGCAGTATGGAGAAATCTAAGGATCCAAGTCAATAATGGGTTTTTAGAGAACCTGGAGAGATGTGGTTTGCTGATTGTGTTCATCCAAAAGAGAAGAATAAGGGAATTCTTTTTATGGTTTGGGGGTACTTTTGGGGTAAGAGAAAAGACCCTTTGGTTCCTATGACAAAAAATATCAATAAGACCAGGTATGTTAGGCTCTTGAGAAGGTATCTTTTTCCTGTTATTCATCAAATGATCTCTTTTAGTATGCAAGATATCCTTTTTCAGCAAGATAATTCTCCTGTTCACAAGTCTTATAATGTTATGAATTGGTTGGAGAGAAATTGTATTGAAGTTGAGGAACATCCCCCTTATTCCCCTGATTTAAATCCTATTGAGCATGCATGTGTTGAGCTTAAAAATCGATTGCACCAGAAGTATCCTAGGATTGGTGATACCCCACATCAGCAAAAGAAAAACCCGCATCTGATGTATGGGCGTCACGTCCTGACGCACGCCACATTTCTCGTGCACCCGGTGCGCCTGGTGCGTCCTGAGTTCCATTGCAACCCCTTGTTGCACCCTATGCGTCATGATGTGTGTTGCAACACAACATTGCACCTGGTGCATCCTGTGTCACATAGCAACATTTTGCGGCGCCAGGATACTACCTGAGATTAGGTCGACATCCTCTCGACCCCTGGACATCTGCATCTCTGTTGCAGCTTGTTCCCCATATCCTGACATCTGGCTATGGCCACTGCCTCACAGGAGTACCAGTGGGCGTGGCCACACAGGGCTGGCCGTTGTCACGTTCCTTCCGTCTCTCATCTTAACGCCATAACTCCATCCTAACATCGACCACAGATGCCTTCCATCCCCCTATGTCCCCATCCCTGCCTTGAACCCTCCCAGCATCCTGACACGTCACGGTTGTCGGTTCCTCACTGTGAGGCCACAGGGCGTTGCGGCGATTTGTCGCAATCTGTCTGTTTTCTTCACTGCGTCCTAGCGACGTCAGGACCCACAATGTCCCATGGCGTCATCGCGACGTCGGGACCCACGATGTTTCACTGCGTGGTGTCATCAGGGTCCTAATCTCAAGGACTGACCAATCCCCCACCGTAAATTTCCACATCGTGTACTTTTAGTTGTATCTAACATTTAGTTTCTATTAATTAGTTTCTACATAGAGGTTTCTATATTCAGGTTGCAATGAAAGATGGTATAATATTCTCCGTGCCATTCAACCATCCTCGATGCAGAATAAATTGACTTGCCCAAGCCAACAGTTGTCCCCTGACTGTCTGATCTCATGACCCCTCAATAAATCTCATTAAATGTCCTTAAATCAATATGGCTGTTAACAAGCCATTGCTGGTCTATCTCCGGGATGAGGTGCACCAGGCCTAGGATTGTCCTTATGTCTACTATAGTAAACTCTCGTGCATTTTCCCTTAGCTGTACCGTGACAAGGCCGTGGACATCAGATACGCGTCCCGAGTTAACCGCATTCAATATTTGGACATATGCAAGCCTGCGAACCGTGTCCTCGTGCATGTAGTCTCTGATTTTGAAGAGCGCCAGGAGCTTTCCAGGGAGACGGCCCCGGAGCACACCATACATATGCTCGCCACCCGTCTGTACCCAAACCCAATCATTGCGACTCACCTGGTTCCTGAAGAGTCGGGTACCAGTGGAGCGTGCCCTGTGGATGTCATAAATGTTGGTTTCCCGGAACGCAAGAACGGGGATTTCAAGTTGCGTTAGTAGTTCAACTGGAAGGAATCAAAGTATGGCAGGATCTTCAGGAAGGCGGCGTTTGATGGGCAGGCTATTCCGGCTATATCGAATCAATTCCCGACAGATGCTCTCCATTGAGATACCCAAGACCTTGCAAAAATCCATCACATCGGAAACATCATCATAACGCCCCTTCAGGATCATACGATTGGTGACTGGCGCAGATACGGAATTCGTTTTATCCAAATGTTCCATGACATCGGCAGGGAGATCAGCCCTGCGACGTCGAAGGGAATCCAGGTTCAAATGCCTCATTCAGATCGCATGCTGGCGACCATAACTGTGCAGGATCTGTCTTGCGGCATCGTTTTTATTCGAACAGTGCCACCCCTCCTTCATTTATTCCTTATTCGCGAGCTCGCCAAACTCCGTAGAATACATTTGGATGTTGCCAAACTGGTATATGTGACCCTGAAAATGACTTAGTAGATGCATCTTAATGAAGTTGAAATGAGATTCCGTATGGATTAGTTCCATACGTTGGTCCATCTCTTCTTCATGATCCTGCTCCCATACCCGACGCCGGTTGGATTTCGCAACACATTGGTTTACCCGTGTTCTCTGATGTCATAGCTCCCTTCGCTGCTCGTCAACCTTTGCCCGTGTCCTCTTCGATATTCGAAACTCCAAGAAGATATCTTTTGTATCATGAAACCGATTCAGATATTGTTCCATATAATCCAAGGTCTCAGGTGTATGGCTTCTATATTGGGCCATCAAAGTGAAATCGAGCAATGACCTGACACAGGTGAGCGCGTGTTTGAATGGTAATACTTGCATACTCTCAGGCTGCCTCAATGCCACGGCAAGAACTCCCAAAAGACAATGCCCCAGGTTCCTCATCTCCTTTCCTTGCCACTGCGTAACCTCGCAGTATGCTTTTTTGGGCGCAAAGAATCTCGGGTATGGTGGTAAAGCCTTCCAGGCATCGTCAAAAGCCTGCTGTCATGCGTGTTTCTTGAGGAATCCCTGAACCCAGTCCATCATATGCTTGAATAGTCCCAAATAAACTGTATGGAGCAAATCCGGCTTGTGCAGATCGGGTGCTGAAACCCGTTGAAGCCCATGAAAAACATTCCATCCCATCTTGATACCAAGTGCATCAAACGTGGCATTCATGTCTCCTGACCCAGAGTCTGTCGACCGATGCTCATTTTCTTGTTCGAGACGTTCGTATGTGGCATAATCTCACGTCTGATACGTCTCCTGTGCATCGGTTCCTAATGCATCAGGAGGCACCTCACATTTCGGACAGGGGTTAGATTTTACTCCGTGTAGTGCAACGTTTTCCATATGGTCCGCAACCCATGCAGACAAGATAGGGAAGCACCGCCGGACCTTCCCATCCGCACAGTCAATTGAGACACCGTCAAGCGCCGCATCATGCAAGGGTGACAGTATGAGTTCAAATACCCCTTGTAGTGTGTCGGCATTGATTTGTCTCTGCAGGTTGTCTGCTGAAGAGGACTGTGGGAACTTGGGCAGGACGGGCAATAGTGCAAGAAGGGGAACCGCCATTGATCCAGGTCTGTTACGCCTAGTCGATAGGAGATTTCTGGTCGTAATATAGACCGGCCACGCTTTCTTGTCACCCGAGAAGTTGGTAAGATGCGTCTGATCGGACATTGCAATTATTGGAAATAGAGTTGCACCACGTGGAAGTGTATCCTATAAACGGTTAGCCAGTGCCCTGATGAAGGAGGTTGCAAAGCAGGGTGTACAGTACTTGGACGTCCCACCACCAGTCCGCCGTATGCATTTCGGCATATATCCTATGTCCATTCTGGTCATATTCATGCCACAGCGCGTAGACCAAGTCATCCCTGTATGCTATCTGCCGAAGAAGGTATCTGACACAGTCAAGGACATTCTGATAGAAGAAATGCTACGTTCTCTTGCCATCGTCAACTTCACCTTCGAACCATTTTACATAAGCACTGTAGGGGTCCAATGATCGGAGATGATTCTCCAGCGTGTGCATTGCACTATAGCTGACTGAAGCAGAACTACCCAGACCACTGGAAAAGAATTCATTGATTCGAGACTTCGAGACCTTGCTCTGAATGAACCAAGATGCAAGTTTGAAATCGTGAGCATTGGCAAACGGGGCCCATGGATCCTGGCACAGAGTACAGTGTTCATCCTCAAACCTGCTCACGTCTCCAATCGCTTCCACGGCGCCTTGGTAATGTGCTTGTCTGCCGGCCATCGCTGAGGTATTGTGGTTGAGTACTTCAGCATCAAACTCGTGCGAGATGTCATCATTCAATGCGTCGGCGTCGCATCCAGCGGGGTCCAGATTACATTCATAGTCTGAATCAGCCCGTTCGTTCTCGTAATTTACCTCCGGGTCGAGGAATAGGTCTGTTTCCGTTTCAATAATAGGACTCACGGAAGGTGCATGTCGTATTGTAAAGGCAAGTACGATGTCCAGATTTGCATGCGCAGTTCATAGGTGTTTCTCGTATGCACCTGCCAGCATGTATCTTCGGCGACAAAATGGACATTTGACAACCATGGTGAAAGTCTACCTAGTCAATCTCAGGGGTCCTCTATATATTATGAGGTGTAGGAGTACTGTATAGTGTTGATCTTGACGTGTGTCAGTGGAACACTGGGTCAAGGTGTTTGCACATGGTGAACTGTAACTAGTATCCAAACAGGCTTATCACTTGTAGCTTGATGCCTTGTATCACCCCATCTTATCAGATCACCTCATCCTCTCTGTTGTAACACAAGCTACTTCACCTTCATGGGCCATCACGCAACGTCACTTCATATCATGACACTTGTGCAAATTAGAAGCTTATATCACGAATATTAGTTACACATCACAGTAGGCTTAGGAACATTGTTCCTGGCTACATTATCAATTGTTCTTATATTATCTTTTTTATTCTGATCTACCACAAATCCACATATCCACATATCCTTACAGCCACATGCCCTCCGGGGTAATCCAACACAACAGAGGGCAGATACATCCCATCATACAAATAAGGTAAGTTAATTTCTCAGAAATAATTCAGAATCGGAACCCTCGTTCTGGAGATCAGGGAGAGCAGTACCATTCACACAATCATGCTTCCGCTTGTGCGTCTGCCCCCTACCGGCACCTGCCTCTGTCTGACTCCCAAAAACATGCCGCAGCAGGGACCCATGCATAGTCGAAACCAAGCAGAGTCGGGAACCAGTCCAGAGCCTTTTAAAGTGGATTACCTTGCGACCGCAGATGCCTGCCATCGAACCCGCAGGAAAGTGAAAGCATCGTTCCAAATCGAATATGCAAAACCCGGCCCCTGAAAACTGTCTCAATGGTGCACTCATCGTCCAGTCAAGGTCACCCTGGTCCAGGTGCGGCTCCATTACGACGTTGATGAGGCACGCACGTAGGGAAAAGTACTTGTTGTCATAATTGGTCCAGAGATTCCGGAAGTGATGGGGTAATAGCTCAATAGTGGACTGCATTGTGTCACGTTGTGGCTTGTCAATAGCCCCGAGAAGCAACCTCTTAAGCTGTGTAATATTCTGGAATGAGGCAAGCAGTGCTTGTAGGTCTCCGTGTGTATTTGAACCGACGTCGTTGGTATCCTTGGTCCAAATGGGTCCTAGGTCCTCATGTCCCTGTTGCGCCCAAATGCCCCAATGAAACACCCCACAGCGCGAGTTCGGATAGGCATAGTGTTGTGGATTTTGTAGGAGCGAATCCTCAGTATGATTGTGCCTTATGCTGCGTGGAAGCCTCGGAGGCTGAATCTCACAGTACTTAGTAATGTTGTCTGTAGCCTGCTTCACGACCCTTGCCCCAACCTCCTCACCGTAGATAACGGAGGCTGGATTGGCAAATACAACAAGAAGGCGGCAATAGTTGCGATCGAGGGCCACATACAGCTCGCCTGCGCCAATGTTGACTTGCTGGTATGAGGCGCCGAGTGCATGGCATTTGTCCAGGGATAGCGCTTGCAGGCCGGCCAGGTGTGGACGGGAATTGTGTGTCTCGATATCTATATTGAGGAACACTTCGATAATGTTTCCTAAGAATGTGTTATTTGAGTGTTCCACGACATGTACTACACGACTGCTATTGCATACCTTGCTTGCGCTGAATAACGCGGAACACCTTCTCACCCCTCTCCTTTGCCTCCTCACAGGCTGCCTGATCCTCCCGGGTCAGGGACATTCTCTTATCAAACCAGCCTTCCATTTCGCTATCGGTGCTTGGCCTGAGCCTTGGTTGCTTGCCCTTGGGCTGAGAGAGCTTCATCGAGGCAGACCCCCCATCGACACAGGACTTCACCGTAGGATAAAGCGTAGTATCAATTGTTACCGGCTCCTTGCTCCAAGGCCTTTGTCTTATACCGGTGGGTGTTTGGTGGAAGGGGGGACGCATGAGGTTTCCCAGTGTACCATTATTGGTACGATGCCGGGGGAGTTGAGAAAGATGTAGCATGATATGTCTTGACTGACATAAGAGTTGTCTGGTGGAACACGAGGTGCTAAGATTTGCGTG